>CM024242.1:97455537-97518051 GCA_013421045.1 Propylea japonica
ACTATGGGCACAAAGTTTTGCATGAAGCTCATTATGAACATCTTGCATATAGCCGCAACATTTCATACCGATTAGTTTCGTATTTTCTGAAATATTGGGGAACAAAATTTTGAATAGCCATTTTTTATGGAACACCCTGTACGATTTGACTGGTTAACGAACTCAACCGAGCCATTTGGGACCCGAACTCACCCTGAAAATTTCAAGTCACTAGAACAATTCCTTTGAAAGTAATTGACAGACAGAATTGAATTAGACCACGAATTCGTCATCAGAAAGTCTAACCCTATTGTTTGAGACCATTTTCGGCTCAAAATTAGAAAATGACAGACATTAGGGCAAAACGATATGGCACTCGTTTAAGTAGAATGAGCGCTCAAAAACTGAAAGATGGTGAAAATAATGGCTTTGTAATAAACTGAGCGTTGACTACCTAAAAAAGTGAGGCCAGAAATATGTGGTTTGTTTCCACTGCTTTCAACATTTTAACAATTTTTTCTTAAGATTATTCTAATACCAGATAATTCATCTACAATTTGGCAAAATTGTTGACATCAGTTGAACAGTTGAAATCGATGAGAAATTACAAAAGTTCCTTGACAAAAATCTTTAGGTGGCCGTGTTTTATGCCGATGGGTGTATATTCAATTAGTTTCAACTAAAAAAAGTGAGTTCAAATATTGATATTCAAATTGAGAAAGTACGATACTTTTTGTTGTTATTTGTTTTTAGATATCTTTCTTGCCTTGCGCTCTTATCTCCTATATCTATTTATAACTTAACTCACCATCATATTGGTAGGCAGCACAGATTTCCTCGCTGATACATTCTTTCGTTGTTGTATTAACAAAGCCTCGATAACAAGCATCATTGTCTGCTGTGGAATTACAAGAGATGCATTTCACTCCATAAACTGAAATTGAACAAGAGAAAGCTGTTCAGAAAATTCTAATGAATTAATGTATGTGGGCTTTAACTGAATCCTCATTCGAAGGTTGAAAAAAAAACATACCTACATACAATTAAAAATCAATTATCGATTTTATATGGAAATAGTTATTTTTGTTTCCAATGCAAATTCTATAGGTACGAAATACAAACAACATTTTTTGTACAACTGTCAATGTGAATTTACATCGTCTGAAATATATTTATTAAAGATAGCACTTTCAATACAATATTTCTAATAATCCTGTGATTTTTCTGTGTCGTTACCATAGAACATTTTTCAACGATGAAAAAAAGTAAAGTCTTTTTTTAACGGTAGAAAAAAAAACTTTTTTACAGGTGAAAAAAAGTAATCATTTACGCATCCACAGCGATAAAGAAAAGTCAATTGTTTTTGACAGTTGTACAAAATAGTTATTTTTGTATTAATTGCGTAAAATGAGTGTTTCTTACATGGCCCACGAGACCACAGGTCGAGGCCAAAAATTCACTCGAATGTACCATAAAAACACGAATTTTATATTCACCTAATACAAAAACAACTTTCTGGTACAACTGTCAAAAAAACTTGACTTTTCTTCATCGCTATAGATGCGTTAATGATTTCTTATTTTCACAGGAACCACCCCTGCTTATTTTCAACGAGAAATCATCTTTCAATGTTTCTCGCATTTGTTTACAGACACCCTGTATATTTTGAACAACGTTAATTGAACAGAGAATAATATCCTTCGATAAAATTGACAAATATTAAACTCGTACCTACAATGTTTCTAATAAATATCTTTTTCCGTCAACCTGAAAATAAATAGTGATTTAAATGTGTTCGAAATTGAACATCAATGACCCATTTTAATGTTCAAATTATGCTATTTTAATTTGCAATCATCATGGCAACCGATCGATTGGCAGTGACAGATTTCTCGTGAAATTTCAACAAAATAAAAATCAAGTTTCAAATGATTTCAGAAAAAATCATGAAAATATTTGTTGTAACATGCTTGACGATTCGCAAAGCTGAAAAACGAACTAACGGATACTGTCCAAATATTAAATTGATTTTGAAAATTTTCTTTGCGTGATAGAAATATTAAGAATTGTACCACATCAAAATATTTGAGGAACTCACCTGACGAAATCAGATGTGCCAGGAGAAAGGCGAAACAGAGATTATTCTTCAAAGTCATAATTTCAGATGATATCCTGAAATTCTTGAAATTTACTACATAACAATGTACTCTGGAACTCTATTCAAGAGGTATGTTTGAATATATCAACTTAATTGAAAACACACACAGGAATAAGGAAACAATTTTCATCATTTTTAAATATTATAAATACTGAAACAACTGAAAGATCGGGATCTAAAGAAGTGAATAACCACAATCTCCTCACTGCATGTAATGATTATGAAAGCATTTGGTTAATTATCAATGTACCGGGTTTTTTCACTGTTATTTGAACTGTCCCTCAACTTTGTTACTAGAACTAAGGTTTTTTAAATTATTTCACAAAATGAAATATATACAGGATGAGCAACATATTGATTTGCAACTTCATTCTTTCAAATGGAACACCTTATATATTTTTCTATAATTGGCCAGCTGTTCTTTTTCTGATTTGGAATAAATATACAGTGGAACTTTCCTATAACGAACGTCTGTATAACGAATTTCTCTATATAACGAATTCCGTACAAGACATTGCATCTTGAATCTAAATTCCATATGAAAACACCCTCTAAAACGAAGTAAATACTCCCTAAAACGAAATATTCAAAGAACATCACTCTTCGAATGGGTATTGGTAAGAAGGTATATGGGTGGGTTTTTCCGAAATTTTTCCGGGCGTACATAATGAATCTTGAACTTAAACCATTACCTAGTATGAAAGTTGTGCGAAAATGTCTAAAAGGAAGTGCTTAAGTTTGAATGATAGACTTGAATTTATCAGTGAAGTCAACCGCGACATTGCCGACTATAGAAACACATTTTCTCTATAGCGAAATTTCTATACAAAGAATTTTTCTGCGGACTCAGCGCTTTCGTTATAGAAAAGTTTCACTGTATATAATCAAGTTTAAGAATTCAACAAAGGTGGCCATTTCGAACCGTTTCCTTCGAAATTGGATTGAGAAAAATGTATATGCAGTCAATATTTCGTTCACGCTGTATATATACCAATTGGCCCAATCATTTTCTGAAAAATTATTTGACTTCGTACAATTTTGTGTGATATATTTTTTGTATCTGTTTTTTCAAGTATAACTACTTCAACGCCCTGTGTCTTGTGTGCTGTGTCTTGAATACATGATTTTCCGGACCTACTTTTATGGGATTTTTTTTACAAAGTATTATCTGAGGAATCTGTCCCTTAAATCTTCTGCATCAATTCAGAAATACCCTGTATATCAAGACGTCTATTTCCACGGTATATTGCCTATAAATGAAAACTGTTTCCGAAGCTATATTTTCGAATAAAATATTTTTGCCAAGAGTGCCGCTGAACGCAAATAGAAATCGACAGTTATTTACTATAAATGTTTACAATCCGATTGCAAGATTATCCAGGTATTGTTTATATCAAACAATTGTTATTGTTCAACGTTATCCGAATTGGTAAAAGTACGGTGATTCATTTTCATTTACAAGCTTTATCTGCAAAAGGATAAATAGAACTATATCATTGTTATCCAATCCCATATCAATGCGTTTTTTTTAACAATTCCTATTCCTCAATTGATTCACATTTTTTTATATTGAGAATTTAATGCAGTAAATGTGTCAGTTATCGACTGCTGCGAAATATTGCTGATATCATAAAAGTTGAAATCCTATCCAAAAATGTTTGTTCTAATTTTTCGTCATTATGTCCCCTCTCTAAACGTTGAATTCGTGTGTTTATAAACTGATAGTTCAGACAGCTCCTAGTTTATCATAAAAAATGTATAAACCTGGTGTTTCAAAAACTAAATATCATCATCGAATTATGCAACGAACGTATAATAGCTATTATTCTCGAGATGAGGTTTAGGCCACCAGCCGTAGGCGAGTGCCCCAAATCACCGAGTGAATAACAGCCATTATACGCGAGTAGCATACTTTACTTTATCCACGACTACTGAATATATTTCTTGAAGATTTTAACATTTGGCGACCAGGACAAGACCCTTCTATGACAAGCGTGGATAAAGTTAAGTTGACACATGAGAAATTTTTGGAGAACTGGGTCATTGTATATTTTGAAATAAAAAAGGTTTACTTGATACAATGAAAGTAGATTTGGCCCTTGATTGACAAAGTATGCCCATATTTTTTAGTTGGTGTACTTCGGAATGCTGAAGAAATATCAATTTAAAGAATATTAATACTAGTATGATCACGACACTACTCGAACATAGATAATATAGAAATTTATCTTATGTATCTCTTATGCAAATGAAATTTTTTCAATCATGAATTTATACTCAATTCATAATGTGTTAGACGGAAAAATTTTGTCAACTTGTTGATCAATCGCTGTATCAATAAACTAGTTGATTAAATAACTATCAATGCATAGTGTTGCACATTCGCAACAACTTATTTTGTGGCATGTTTTAAATGCACGAGCACTCTTTTCGTGAAGCCTAGCTCGGGTTAATTCCTCACTTTGTCTATCATAGAGGGTACACTCTTCTGACAACAAACTTCTGGCTTACCAGTGAATTTCATGGGCATTTTTCGCCAGCTAAAAGATAGGATCATTATCCTTCTGACGAAACATAACGATGGAAACGAAGCACTGGCGCAGCTAGGGGGGGGGCTTTGGGGCTGCAGCCCCCCCCAAAAGATTCTAACAGTTTAAATTTTTTCTGAGTTCATATTTTTGCAACTTTCATATTTGTTGTATCATCAAGAATTGTTCAGTTCAGCCCCCCCAAAACAAAATCCTGGCTGCGCCACTGAAACGAAGCGCAATGTGAAACCTTGAAAGAAGTTTGAAGCCACCTCTCAACATATTTGAGAAGCTTCAGTATTTAATTCTTGAAATCTAGAAAAAAACAATTTTCCGAAATAAAATATTTCTGGGACACGTTGTTATTCAGCACAAGAAGACAGTCTCACTGAATGATCCGCAGAAAAAAATCTGCCAATATATGTTACATGTTGAATATGATGAAGAAGAAAGACAAATAATATAAATACTAATAAATACACCAACAGATGTTATCACTGGCTAAATGTAATAAAGAATAAATATAACAAATTATTAGGTAAAACATCACAAAATAATATATTCATATTCAATTAGAAATAAAACTTGATCTACTGAAAACAAGTTTCTTCAAAATAAATATTGTTTTCTGCCCATGAAGATAGTATACAATAATCAAACGAAATTGATATCAAAACTTGAATCAGCTTCTCAAGTATTGTAAGTACTATTATTATGTTCGTATTATTATATCTGCACTCCAGATGGTTATGATAATTCAATATAGAAATGAATCGTCGGATGAAAATTCAAAAATCAATAATACAAAAAAAATGAAAAGAAGTATCTAAGGGTTAGAACTCAATTCAAAATATTTTCAAAACAAAGTCATTATATGTAGTTTTTCGAAATTAATGTAAATAGGACTCAAGCCTTGAAATTAGACACTTTTTTGAATCATTATGACTTATTATTAAGGAAAACCTGAATATACCTACAAGTTCGACTTTGTTTTGAATGTTTGAATTGAGTCTTATTCCTATAATACCTGTCTTCAATTGAAAATGAAAGGATGTGAAACACAAATTGAAATAAATAAATAACATTACTCACTACACACATAAGTCAAAATATAAAAACTATCAATAAATCAACAATGTCAATAAAAGGGAGAAAACTTCATAAGCATTATATAACATTAACAATCATCCGAAACTTCTTAGAAAACTTAATTAACGTGTATCTCCTCCATGACGCAAATTATTTCATTTATTTTCATTTAATTTTTTTAGGTTGTTTGACATATTCAGGAAACATTACCTATTTATAATACATACAAGAACAAACAATCCTGCGAGAATACCAAAACTCGATATAATTCGAAGAGAACCATCGGTTTGGCAATCTGTAATCGAAGACGATATGCCTTTCAGTTTTTTACAGAGATCATCACCATTCTTCAGCTTTCGTAAACATTGTTGAATTCTTACTGATTTAGTTAGAGGGCCTCTCAATAGTTTGTCACCTAAAGAATTAAAATGATCATTAATTGAGAATACTTGGGAAGTGACACAAGATGCGAATTCATGTAGGTTAAGAAAAGCAATAAATTAAGTATGTCAAACCATAAGAATACATGTTTGTTATATCATGGTCAAAACAAATTCAAGCTTGAGCTAAAGCAACACTGAGAAAATACACAAACAATAAGAAACCTCGAATTACATGTGAAGAAGTCACATACACATTTAGGCTAGTTTAGATACACCAATACACATGCCAAAGAGGGCGCACGATTGTCACTCATTGGCCCAGAACCCTTCTGTGGTATATGTAAATGTACCATTTAAGTTTTAATAATGGGAGCAAAAGCAATGTTTTAATTAAACTCTCTTTTCTTTGCTCGAGCTTTCGAGGAATATATTTTCTCTTCGTCAGGAGAACTACAATATAAAGTAATGGAAACATATAACTTATATAAAGATTGTAAACTTACGAAATTGAGTAAAGAAAAAAGAGTTTTAATTAAAATATTGCTGCTACTTCCATAATCAAAACTTAAATAGTAACAAATCTGCAATTAATTAAGGATACATTGTAAATGTACTTTTTTTTTATCTACTGTATGAAATGGTAGTACAACAATACAGTTTTCTATATGATAAAAGTATTTGGGAAGCATTTTTGAGATCTACACCAGAAAAATAATGTCTGGATTGAAAGAGCAATACTTTCAACTGAAAGACTCGATAACAACACGGTAGGAAGGTAAAAATATTTGAAATATGTTTTAGTCCGAGAGCTGGCACGAATTTTAGGGTAGGTATTTGAGGCAAGCTGAAAACTTGTCAGATACCTCTCCTATTATATCCCAACTCGGGATTGCAGACCTGGCTGGTGAGTAGCGGGGCTAAACCAACCCCTACATTTTAAAATATTTTTTTTTCTTCCCAAAATATATTTGAGGCAATACGCAATTTATATATGTTGAAGTGTAATGCTTTATAAATACTAAAAAAAATTAAGCCAAATAATTTAATCGGGTTTTAACATTGCCAGACGCGCGCAAAAATATTTGCAAAAAATTATAAGCTTGAAGGCAGCTTGAAATTTTAATGGAGTGTTACTTATAACTAAAAAATAAGATTCCCAAAAAGACAGATCATTTCGGTAGGGCTTTCTACCTGCCAGGCCATTAAAAATGTAGGGATTGATTTAGCCACGCTACTCACCAGCCAGATCTGCAATCCCGAGTTGGGATATAATAGGAGAGGTATCTGACAAGTTTTCAGCTTGCCTCAAATACCAACCCTAAAATTCGTGCCAGCTCTCCTACTATTTTAACAATTTCATTTTTCGTACTTAATTCTAGTTTTCTCCAACATCAACACGATTGTAAATACTCTCGGTATACCTATACAACACAACATCTTGACTTCACGTTACCATTAACTTCATTGTGAATAGGTAGTAAGTTTTTCTACGTACTCCAGAGTGCTTGGCAAATCCTTGGCGCCAACTTATATGGAAAATTGAAGTTATCTCTGTAGATAGCAATGGATGTGACGAATACCTCATTCAAGCTCATAATTTTTCACCAATTTCATGATTAAGATAACATTGAATAGATAATTGAAAGATTAATTGGGCTATTTCCATTTTCTCGGAAACAGCCCAAATAATATTTCAACTACTAAGCCATTATCAAGAATTTTCTTTGCGTGATAGAAATATTAAGAATTGTACCACATCAAAATATTTGAGGAACTCACCTGACGAAATCAGATGTGCCAGGAGAAAGGCGAAACAGAGATTATTCTTCAAAGTCATAATTTCAGATGATATCCTGAAATTCTTGAAATTTACTACATAACAATGTACTCTGGAACTCTATTCAAGAGGTATGTTTGAATATATCAACTTAATTGAAAACACACACAGGAATAAGGAAACAATTTTTCATCATTTTTAAATATTATAAATACTGAAACAACTGAAAGATCGGGATCTAAAGGAAGTGAATAAACCACAATCTCCTCACTGCATGTAATGATTATGAAAGCATTTGGTTAATTATCAATGTACCGGGTTTTTCACTGTTATTTGAACTGTCCCTCAACTTTGTTACTAGAACTAAGGTTTTTTAAATTATTTCACAAAATGAAATATATACAGGATGAGCAACATATTGATTGCAACTTCATTCTTTCAAATGGAACACCTTATATATTTTTCTATAATTGGCCAGCTGTTCTTTTTCTGATTTGGAATAAATATACAGTGGAACTTTCCTATAACGAACGTCTGTATAACGAATTTCTCTATATAACGAATTCCGTACAAGACATTGCATCTTGAATCTAAATTCCATATGAAAACACCCTCTAAAACGAAGTAAATACTCCCTAAAACGAAATATTCAAAGAACATCACTCTTCGAATGGGTATTGGTAAGAAGGTATATGGGTGGGTTTTTCCGAAATTTTTCCGGGCGTACATAATGAATCTTGAACTTAAACCATTACGCTAGTATGAAAGTTGTGCGAAAATGTCTAAAAGGAAGTGCTTAAGTTTGAATGATAGACTTGAATTTATCAGTGAAGTCAACCGCGACATTGCCGACTATAGAAACACATTTTCTCTATAGCGAAATTTCTATACAAAGAATTTTTCTGCGGACTCAGCGCTTTCGTTATAGAAAAGTTTCACTGTATATAATCAAGTTTTAAGAATTCAACAAAGGTGGCCATTTCGAACCGTTTCCTTCGAAATTGGATTGAGAAAAATGTATATGCAGTCAATATTTCGTTCACGCTGTATATATACCAATTGGCCCAATCATTTTCTGAAAAATTATTTGACTTCGTACAATTTTTGTGTGATATATTTTTTGTATCTGTTTTTTCAAGTATAACTACTTCAACGCCCTGTGTCTTGTGTGCTGTGTCTTGAATACAATGATTTTCCGGACCTACTTTTATGGGATTTTTTTACAAAGTATTATCTGAGGAATCTGTCCCTTAAATCTTCTGCATCAATTCAGAAATACCCTGTATATCAAGACGTCTATTTCCACGGTATATTGCCTATAAATGAAAACTGTTTCCGAAGCTATATTTTCGAATAAAATATTTTTGCCAAGAGTGCCGCTGAACGCAAATAGAAATCGACAGTTATTTACTATAAATGTTTACAATCCGATTGCAAGATTATCCAGGTATTGTTTATATCAAACAATTGTTATTGTTCAACGTTATCCGAATTGGTAAAAGTACGGTGATTCATTTTCATTTACAAGCTTTATCTGCAAAAGGATAAATAGAACTATATCATTGTTATCCAATCCCATATCAATGCGTTTTTTTTAACAATTCCTATTCCTCAATTGATTCACATTTTTTTATATTGAGAATTTAATGCAGTAAATGTGTCAGTTATCGACTGCTGCGAAATATTGCTGATATCATAAAAGTTGAAATCCTATCCAAAAATGTTTGTTCTATAATTTTTCGTCATTATGTCCCCTCTCTAAACGTTGAATTCGTGTGTTATAAAACTGATAGTTCAGACAGCTCCTAGTTTATCATAAAAAAATGTATAAACCTGGTGTTTCAAAAACTAAATATCATCATCGAATTATGCAACGAACGTATAATAGCTATTATTCTCGAGATGAGGTTTAGGCCACCAGCCGTAGGCGAGTGCCCCAAATCACCGAGTGAATAACAGCCATTATACGCGAGTAGCATACTTTACTTTATCCACGACTACTGAATATATTTCTTGAAGATTTTAACATTTGGCGACCAGGACAAGACCCTTCTATGACAAGCGTGGATAAAGTAAGTTGACACATGAGAAATTTTTGGAGAACTGGGTCATTGTATATTTGAAATAAAAAAGGTTTACTTGATACAATGAAAGTAGATTTGGCCCTTGATTGACAAAGTATGCCCATATTTTTTAGTTGGTGTACTTCGGAATGCTGAAGAAATATCAATTTAAAGAATATTAATACTAGTATGATCACGACACTACTCGAACATAGAAATAATATAGAAATTTATCTTATGTATCTCTTATGCCAAATGAAAATTTATTTCAATCATGAATTTATACTCAATTCATAATGTGTTAGACGGAAAAATTTTGTCAACTTGTTGATCAATCGCTGTATCAATAAACTAGTTGATTAAATAACTATCAATGCATAGTGTTGCACATTCGCAACAACTTATTTTGTGGCATGTTTTAAATGCACGAGCAAACTCTTTCGTGAAGCCTAGCTCGGGTTAATTTCCTCACTTTGTCTATCATAGAGGGTACACTCTTCTGACAACAAACTTCTGGCTTACCAGTGAATTTCATGGGCATTTTTCGCCAGCTAAAAGATAGGATCATTATCCTTCTGACGAAACATAACGATGGAAACGAAGCACTGGCGCAGCTAGGGGGGGGGCTTTGGGGCTGCAGCCCCCCCCAAAAGATTCTAACAGTTTAAATTTTTTCTGAGTTCATATTTTTGCAACTTTCATATTTGTTGTATCATCAAGAATTGTTCAGTTCAGCCCCCCAAAACAAAATCCTGGCTGCGCCACTGAAACGAAGCGCAATGTGAAACCTGAAAGAAGTTTGAAGCCACCTCTCAACATATTTGAGAAGCTTCAGTATTTAATTCTTGAAATCTATAAAAAACTTGAAAGAAAAAAAAAAATTTCCGAAATAAAATATTTCTGGGACACGTTGTTATTCAGCACAAGAAGACAGTCTCACTGAATGATCCGCAGAAAAAAATCTGCCAATATATGTTACATGTTGAATATGATGAAGAAGAAAGACAAATAATATAATACTATAAATACACCAACAGATGTTATCACTGGCTAAATGTAATAAAGAATAAATATAACAAATTATTAGGTAAAACATCACAAAATAATATATTCATATTCAATTAGAAATAAAACTTGATCTACTGAAAACAAGTTTCTTCAAAATAAATATTGTTTTCTGCCCATGAAGATAGTATACAATAATCAAACGAAATTGATATCAAAACTTGAATCAGCTTCTCAAGTATTGTAAGTACTATTATTATGTTCGTATTATTATATCTGCACTCCAGATGGTTATGATAATTCAATATAGAAATGAATCGTCGGATGAAAATTCAAAAATCAATAATACAAAAAAAATGAAAAGAAGTATCTAAGGGTTAGAACTCAATTCAAAATATTTTCAAAACAAGTCATTATATGTAGTTTTTCGAAATTAATGTAAATAGGACTCAAGCCTTGAAATTAGACACTTTTTTGAATCATTATGACTTATTATTAAGGAAAACCTGAATATACCTACAAGTTCGACTTTGTTTTGAATGTTTGAATTGAGTCTTATTCCTATAATACCTGTCTTCAATTGAAAATGAAAGGATGTGAAACACAAATTGAAATAAATAAATAACATTACTCACTACACACATAAGTCAAAATATAAAAACAATCAATAAATCAACAATGTCAATAAAAGGGAGAAAACTTCATAAGCATTATATAACATTAACAATCATCCGAAACTTCTTAGAAAAACTTAATTAACGTGTATCTCCTCCATGACGCAAATTATTTCATTTATTTTCATTTAATTTTTTTAGGTTGTTTGACATATTCAGGAAACATTACCTATTTATAATACATACAAGAACACTAACAATCCTGCGAGAATACCAAAACTCGATATAATTCGAAGAGAACCATCGGTTTGGCAATCTGTAATCGAAGACGATATGCCTTTCAGTTTTTTACAGAGATCATCACCATTCTTCAGCTTTCGTAAACATTGTTGAATTCTTACTGATTTAGTTAGAGGGCCTCTCAATAGTTTGTCACCTAAAGAATTAAAATGATCATTAATTGAGAATACTTGGGAAGTGACACAAGATGCGAATTCATGTAGGTTAAGAAAAGCAATAAATTAAGTATGTCAAAACCATAAGAATACATGTTTGTTATATCATGGTCAAAACAAATTCAAGCTTGAGCTAAAGCAAACACTGAGAAAATACACAAACAATAAGAAACCTCGAATTACATGTGAAGAAGTCACATACACATTTAGGCTAGTTTAGATACACCAATACACATGCCAAAGAGGGCGCACGATTGTCACTCATTGGCCCAGAACCCTTCTGTGGTATATGTAAATGTACCATTTAAGTTTTAATAAGGGAGCAAAAGCAATGTTTTAATTAAACTCTCTTTTCTTTGCTCGAGCTTTCGAGGAATATATTTTCTCTTCGTCAGGAGAACTACAATATAAAGTAATGGAAACATATAACTTATATAAAGATTGTAAACTTACGAAATTGAGTAAAGAAAAAAGAGTTTTAATTAAAATATTGCTGCTACTTCCATAATCAAAACTTAAATAGTAACAAATCTGCAATTAATTAAGGATACATTTGTAAATGTACTTTTTTTTTATCTACTGTATGAAATGGTAGTACAACAATACAGTTTTCTATATGATAAAAGTATTTGGGAAGCATTTTTGAGATCTACACCAGAAAAATAATGTCTGGATTGAAAGAGCAATACTTTCAACTGAAAAGACTCGATAACAAACACGGTAGGAAGGTAAAAATATTTGAAATATGTTTTAGTCCGAGAGCTGGCACGAATTTTAGGGTAGGTATTTGAGGCAAGCTGAAAACTTGTCAGATACCTCTCCTATTATATCCCAACTCGGGATTGCAGACCTGGCTGGTGAGTAGCGGGGCTAAACCAACCCCTACATTTTTAAAAATATTTTTTTTCTTCCCAAAAATATATTTGAGGCAATACGCAATTTATATATGTTGAAGTGTAATGCTTTATAAATACTAAAAAAAATTAAGCCAAATAATTTAATCGGGGTTTTAACATTGCCAGACGCGCGCAAAAATATTTTGCAAAAAATTATAAGCTTGAAGGCAGCTTGAAATTTTAATGGAGTGTTACTTATAACTAAAAAATAAGATTCCCAAAAAGACAGATCATTTCGGTAGGGCTTTCTACCTGCCAGGCCATTAAAAATGTAGGGATTGATTTAGCCACGCTACTCACCAGCCAGATCTGCAATCCCGAGTTGGGATATAATAGGAGAGGTATCTGACAAGTTTTCAGCTTGCCTCAAATACCAACCCTAAAATTCGTGCCAGCTCTCCTACTATTTTAACAATTTCATTTTTCGTACTTAATTCTAGTTTTCTCCAACATCAACACGATTGTAAATACTCTCGGTATACCTATACAACACAACATCTTGACTTCACGTTACCATTAACTTCATTGTGAATAGGTAGTAAGTTTTTCTACGTACTCCAGAGTGCTTGGCAAATCCTTGGCGCCAACTTATATGGAAAATTGAAGTTATCTCTGTAGATAGCAATGGATGTGACGAATACCTCATTCAAGCTCATAATTTTTCACCAATTTCATGATTAAGATAACATTGAATAGATAATTGAAAGATTAATTGGGCTATTTCCATTTTCTCGGAAACAGCCCAAATAATATTTCAACTACTAAGCCATTATCAAGAATTTCCCGTTCACAATTCAATAGATTGTTTTCCTCGAAATTGTTTACTTACAATATTGTTTATTTTTCACAATGATGTGATTACCAAGAATAGTAAATTGTACTTGGTTTTGTATGGATCTGGATCTATAGTTATCGAAATCATTTGCATATTTCAGTCTACTTATTGATTTATATTGGAAAAATTATATTGAAAAACGTGGTCAATACATATAATTTTTTGACATAATTTTGTTTATACTTCTTCACTATCAGTCAAAACATTGTTGTTGTCATTTCTTGAAAACTGTCGACTTTAGAGCGCATATGACCAAGTGTGTCTTTTTTGTGTAGGAAACATTAGAGGTTCGAACGGGATTCTTAAAAACCGTATTTTTTCCATTAGCGTAAATGTTGGGGAAAAAACCCATGTATCCTTCGAAACCTCCACCATCATTCCTTCTAAGAATAAAGAATGCAATCCACAGAAACCATAGATTAGAAAATGCTCACAAGAGCTGTTTCCTGTATTATAAAAGGTTCCAGACGATTTCGCAAAAAACTATTTTTTTTCTGTGGCGGAAAAAAATGTGACATTTTGACAGGTCACAAAATATGACTTTTTACGAAAATTTTTTCCCTGTCAAAAAAGTGAGTGTCTATGTATCCGGGAAAAAAGTACCTACTCACTTTTTTCCCGCAAGCAAAAAATCAATTTCGTGAAGGGTTATATTTCTTTCACTATTAAATGGTCGTTCTTCCTCTCACAGAAAAAAAAAGTGTATTAAACACGGGAAAAATATTAGATTTTAGCTCTCGAGCTAAAATCTGATACTTTTTTCCCTTGTATAATAAATAACTATTTTACGAAATTACTTTTCTCCCTGTCAAAAAAGTGGGTGTCTATGTATCCGGGAAAAAAGTACTCACTTTTTTCCCCTGGGCAAAAAAGTAATTTCGGGAAAGGTTATATTTCTTTCACTATTAAATGGTCGTTTTTCCTGTCACAGAAAAACATAGTCTACCTATTATACACGGGAAAAATAATAGATTTGCTCTCGGTTTTTTCTGGACAACATAACCTCGAGCTGAAATCTAATACTTTTTTCCCTTAAATAATAAATACTTAACTATTTCTCCTCTTTTCAACACTATATGTATTTGGAAAACGGTGCATTCAAGGAGGTTAGGTAATGAAATGTATTGTTCAAATTTTTGTACGAGTACGAGTATAACATCCTGAAGTTTGTCGCATATATTCACTAAACAGCCTGTATTGAGCCCAAAAAGCACTATTAAGCTTCCAACTTCCAGTCAGTGTGTTAAAATTAAAATGAAAAGCACCAAATTCGAAAATCATTTAGGCTCACCAAGAGATATTTCTCGACGTTTCCTCCAAATTGTTTCGCGTTGTAATGATGTGCCTAGAATATTTAGTGATTTTTAATGATATAATAACATTAACTGTAATTATCAATGATAATAGTATCTTTTTCCTTACCGTTAGTAGAATTGCTAGAGCTAGTTGTTGAATTTGCTGTTGTGGTGTTTGTATCCGGACCTGCTGTTGTGGTGTTTGTATCTGGACCTGCTGTTGTGGTGTTTGTATCTGGACCTGCTGTTGTGGTGTTTGTATCTGGACCTGCTGTTGTGGTGTTTGTATCTGGACCTGCTGTTGTGGTGTTTGTATCTGGACCTGCTGTTGTGGTGTTTGTATCTGGACCTGCTGTTGTGGTGTTTGTATCTGGACCTGCTGTTGTGGTGTTTGTATCCGGACCTGCTGTTGTGGTGTTTGTATCCGGACCTGCTGTTGTGGTGTTTGTATCTGGACCTGCTGTTGTGGTGTTTGTATCTGGACCTGCTGTTGTAGTGTTTGTATCTGGACCTGCTGTTGTGGTGTTTGTATCTGGACCTGCTGTTGTGGTGTTTGTATCTGGACCTGCTGTTGTGGTGTTTGTATCTGGACCTGCTGCTGTGGTGTTTGTATCTGGACCTGCTGTTGTGGTGTTTGTATCCGGACCTGCTGTTGTGGTGTTTGTATCTGGACCTGCTGTTGTGGTGTTTGTATCTGGACCTGCTGTTGTGGTGTTTGTATCTGGACCTGCTGTTGTGGTGTTTGTATCCGGACCTGCTGTTGTGGTGTTTGTATCTGGACCTGCTGTTGTGGTGTTTGTATCTGGACCTGCTGTTGTGGTGTTTGTATCTGGACCTGCAGTTGTGGTGTTTGTATCCGGACCTGCTGTTGTGGTGTTTGTATCTGGACCTGCTGTTGTGGTGTTTGTATCTGGACCTGCTGTTGTGGTGTTTGTATCTGGACCTGCTGTTGTGGTGTTTGTATCTGGACCTGCTGTTGTGGTGTTTGTATCTGGACCTGCTGTTGTGGTGTTTGTATCTGGACCTGCTGTTGTGGTGTTTGTATCTGGACTGCTGTTGTGGTGTTTGTATCTGGACCTGCAGTTGTGGTGTTTGTATCTGGACCTGCTGTTGTGGTGTTTGTATCTGGACCTGCTGTTGTGGTGTTTGTATCCGGACCTGCTGTTGTGGTGTTTGTATCTGGACTTGCTGTTGTAGTCGTAACTGGGCTAACTGTTGTGGTGTTTGTATCTGGACTTGCTGGCGTCGTCGTGATCGTTGTTGTATGGGAAGTTGAAGGGGGAG
This sequence comes from Propylea japonica, assembly GCA_013421045.1. Lineage (NCBI taxonomy): Eukaryota > Metazoa > Arthropoda > Insecta > Coleoptera > Coccinellidae > Propylea > Propylea japonica. Next base: position 97,471,899 of record CM024242.1, read on the forward strand.
TAGTGGTACTGGTTGTTCGAGCACTAGAACTAGTCTCTGATTTAGAAGTAGTTGATGAATCGGTGGTTATACCTCCTGATGGGGTTGTTGTAATACTGGAAGTACTTTTTGGATTATAGGTTATTGTTGGACTAGAAGATGATTCAGAAGATGTGGGTTTCTCAGATGTGGTAGTGATAGTGGTCGGGTTGATGGTAGTAGGGACGCTGTTATCTGAAAAAAAATGATTAGTATTTATCGAGTATCTTCGATACTTGACGTTAGTATACAGATTGCGAACTGTCATAAAACAGAACAGATTGTTTGAATTCTACGAAAATCACCAGAAATCTAAATCAGTTCCCCGAATATTTATTATTTTTTGCTAGTAAATTTTGAATTATTGGTATTAATAGCTACAGCTTAGTTAATTATTTCTCTCTTTAATATTAATTCATTCTTACCATCCATTGTAAAATCGATACAAATGTAATCATCGCCGAAGTTATCGATTTCAATATGATATTTTTCGAGATCACTGTTGTTTTCATCACAGGTTACTTCTTTTCCCACCGAAGAATCATAGCAGTTCAATGATTTTCCTGAAAAAATACTGAATTTGAATGAAATGCTATAAATGTTTTTTTCAACTAATGAATAAAATCAGGTTCGTATCTCATGAACGTATGCAAGGTATTTCGTCATGATCTTGAGAATCATATAAAGGAACATTGTCCAGTAAGTTCTGAAAAAAACAATTTTCTGATCGAAAAACACTTGCTTATTTCCTTTTTATTACCTACCAAATCGTTCGATGAAATTCGCTTTTCACGCTTGATTTTTTATGTCTGGAAGCATATCGAAGTAGCTAGGGTTCAAATCTGTTGAGTACATACAAGAATATTTCGATAATTCTAAAATTTAATTTATACATTTTACCCTTTGTGAAAATGCTTCTCAGACACGGTGTATCTAATATCCAGATGAAACGTTCTTCTTTCGCAACCAGGGCTCTATTCCCGAGTTTCTTTCTTGGGCTGGACCAAAATGTTACAATAATATTCAGAATTGATTATTTTTGAGCGCTCGTTCAATTCAAACGAGTGCGTTTTGCCCAAATGTCTGTTATTGACGAATTTCGAGCCGAAAATGGTCTTAACGTTAGGGTTTGACTCCCTGATGAAGAATTCGTGATCAAATTAAATTCTGTCCTTGGAGCCGTCCGCTCGTCCGTTAACACGATAACTTTCGAAAGGACTGTCCTAAAGACTTAATAATCCCAGAGTGAATTCGGTTCCTAAATGCTTCAGTTAAAATCGTTAACCAGCCAAATACTATAAAAGTTCCATAAAATATGGTCATTCAAAATTTTTAGACAAAACGGAACCAATCAAAATTAGATTTTGCGGCCGATTACAAAATGCTCAATATGAGCCACATCAAAATTTTTCGGTCATAGTGTAAACAGAATTACAGAAAATTTAATTAGAATATTGAAAAGAAGAAACTTCATATTTCCATAACAAAATATCCGATTCGAAAATAAAACATTTTATGAATGAAGATTGATTTACTGAATGTTCATACAAAATTTGTGGCCATAGTATTAACAGAACCATAATTAAATTGGTAGGTACATATATCGAAAAGAAGAATCTTCATAATTCATTAACAGGATAACGATTCGAGTGAAATTTATTTTGTGAATGAAGACTGATAAAATGATGGTTCATGCAAAATTTCATGGTGATCGCATCATCAGAACAATAGAAATAAATTTTTTCAATTATATATTTTTCACATATTTTATTTTCTGAATAATTACCAGAATATGATTCCGATTGTGCTGAGATTTTGCATTTATATATTCGGTCTCAATCTCAAGTAACATACAAAAATTTGAGGAGAAATAGTCTCATTGCCCCACCAATGAACGAGCGCTCAAAAGCTCCTGCTCAGGGCTTTTCTTGATTTTTTTCATTATTCAGTTTTGTTTGATGCATTCCGTGTTTGGGCGTCGCTAAAGCACCTAAATTATGTGCCCGTCAAGAATAAATATAATTATTGTCGTTTCTAAGATGAAAAATTCCGTGATATCCATTCAATATTCAAAATAATTTTTCTTTGAATTCATTCCTTCAATAATGATTATAGGGAGAAATCCATGAATCCATGTATTTTGTAATTTCTAAGGGTTTTCTATGGTTTTTTAAATTTGAAATCTCTCACCCCCTACGCTAAACACTTTTTATCATTAAATAGGAACACATGGATATGGATTGTGACATATCAAATAAAATTTCTTCATTTCCATATACAGTGGAACTTCCCTATAGCGAATATCTGTCGAATTTCTCCGTATAACGAATTTCGTTCAAGACATTGCACCCCGAATCCAAATTCCATGTTGAAAACCCCCTCTAAAACGAAGTAAATTCTCTCTATAACGAAATATTCCAAGAACAAGAACATCATTCTTTGAATGGGTGTTGTTAAAAAGATTTAAGGCTGGGTTTTTTCCATAATTATGCCGGACGTAGGTAATAAATCCCGACCATGTACTAAACCTTTCGCCGCTTGAGTTTCGACATAGTTCAACATTATTTAAATAATTTTATTTCTGACGAGACGTCAAAATAAAATCAATCAACAATGATTCTCACAAACACGGCCCATAGCAACGTTAAAAATCCAAATAATTCAAAAATTTACAATCTAATAATAATTTTTCCATTTTAGGAACGATATTGTTTGAATCAGAAAAACACTATTTATTACAACACGAGAAATATGAATACAATTCCCACAATATTCACAATAAAAAATGCAATTGCTTGTTTCGATACTTGACACTAAAAAAAACTTCTGAAAAACGAAATTTCCGTTTAACGAAATTTTTTTTGCGAATTTTGTGATTTTTTATAGGGCAGTTCCACTGTATTTTCATTTGAAAAAAAAGTGTAGAAAGTAGGAGTCGTAAGGGGTGAGAATATTCAAAATCAAAAAAGCATAGGGAGACCTAATTTTGAAATTACACTTCGATGAATTCCTGGATTTTCCTTGATAATAATTATTAAATGAAAATTATATGATGGCAGTTCTCTCCAATCACAAATTGCTAATTATTTCCTAATTTTTCTTATAAAAACGGCATCAGCAATTCTACCCCTAGCCACATCGCTGAATTGGTAATAAAATTAACTTTCGTTCGGTGTATCACGACCCATATATCCTATATGAGTAAGGGGTGAGAAATTTCAAGTTCAAAAAAGCATAGGATAAATTCCTTTCGAAATTAAAATCGACGGGTGCAAGAATTCCTCAAAAATTCTTCGTTCAAGAATTATTGACGAGTTACTTTTTTGGTGCGCTCTTAAAAAAATCACTAGGTTTTTAGCTGAAAAAAATTGCAACACATTCGAAGAACCAAAAAATTTATAGTGTTAACAATATGGTTAACACATTGTTTTTGTTATATCTTTTGAAATTTTCTTTTGAAAATTAGTGTGAGTTCAAAACTATAGTATGAAGGTTACCTAGGTATTTTTCAAAAAAGTGAATGTTATTTTTTCTGAATCAAAATTCATGTGCTGAATTAAACCACTAGTATGCGTAATAAGGATTCTTAAAGTCAGTTACGTTTATTTTATTTATTCGACTCCAAACTCATCTGAGGATAAATTTCAAAAATTGAATTTAACTATATAAAAACGTTCGTTTTCCGCGAGTTTTCTTCTTGGGTTATGTCAAACAGTAGAACATTTAACACGTATTTTTTATGTTCATCCAAATAAAAAAGGCTTAAAAGTCCGTTCCAGCAAAGTAAATTCAAGAGAACGATTACAACTACAACGTTGTACAAACGAAAAAGTTCTCAATTATTTTCAGTTCATCATTGCGTATTGCAAACATCTTCAGCAGAAATGATTAACTAACTAAATGAAATGTTTTGTTCAGAATAGTTTCCGAACTAAATGGTAAGATCGTGTTAAACAATTATTTGAATTCTTCGATGACGTTGATAGTACAACAACTCAGGGTATAATCTTATTAATCCCATTATGATTTTACAACACATACCTAGGTGAATAGAAAGCATCAGCAACAATAAAGTGAAGGCACAATTCATTCTGTTTGATCACAGTTGACAGTTTGCTTCATAACTGATTGAAACAGAAATAACGAGTAGATGTTAAAGGATTTTATCATGATATCAAGCAGATTCGCGATAATATTGTCGCGGATTTTCATGGAATAGATAAACCATCTGCTTTGGGTATCCCCTCAATATGGAGCCCTGATCATCCTAATTCATTGCATAATACGAAACCATTCATTATATTGAATTGCCGAACATTTTTATACCCTCAGAATTATACGATTCGATCCAGTCAAAACGGTAGGTTATGGAAAAAAGTGGTCAATAATGCGTTTGTAGAGAATTAATTTACCTATAAAATGAGGTATTAATCATTCTGATCGGATGAACAGAGACCGATTTATTTCATTAATAGATGAAAAAATGTCATTTTCCATCTCCTCCCAAGTTTATTCGATATATTTTCAAAACGACAGGTTATGGAAAAAAGTGGTCAATAGGGCGTTTGTAGAGAATAAATTTACCTATAAAATTAGGTATTAATCATTCTGATCGGATGAACAGAGACCGATTTATTTTCATTAATAGATGAAAAAATGTCAATTTCTATCTCCTCCCAAGTTTATTCGATTTATTTTCAAAACGGTAGGTTATGGAAGAAAGTGGTCAATGGGGCTTTTGTAGAGAATTAATTTACCTATAAAATGAGGTATTAATCATTCTGATCGGATGAACAGAGACCGATTTATTTTCATTAATAGATGAAAAAATATCATTTTCCATCTCCTCCCAAGTGTATTCGATATATTTTCAAAACGGTAGGTTATGTGAAAATGTTGTCAATAGGGCGTTTGTAGAGAATTAATTTACCTATAAAATGAGGTATTAATCATTCTGATCGGATGAACAGAGACCGATTTATTTTCATTAATAGATGAAAAAATATCATTTTCCATCTCCTCCCAAGATTATTCGATTTATTTTCAAAACGGTAGGTTATGGAAGAAAGTGGTAAATAGGGCGTTTGTAGAGAATTAATTTACCTATAAAATGAGGTATTAATCATTCTGATCGGATGAACAGAGACCGATTTATTTTCATTAATAGATGAAAAAATATCATTTTCCATCTCCTCCCAAGTGTATTCGATATATTTTCAAAACGGTAGGTTATGGAAAAGAGTAGTCAATGGAGCGTATGTAGAGAATTAATTTACCTATAAATTAAGGTATTAATCTTTCTGATTGGATGAACAGAGACCGATTTATATTCATTAATAGATGTCCAGTCAACTTCTCTGGTCTCATTATACAGGGTATCCGGTAAACCTTGTACAATATAGAAACTGGTGATAGAGCAGGTCATGACTGTTCAGAATATCGTAATTTCACCCCAGTAAAAATATCACCATTTTCGAGTTAATGGGCATTTTCTGAATATCTAGAAAATCGCTACCTCACCTTCGTTTTTTGAGCGCTATGTCTTCAAATTAAGACTAATTCAAATATCGTTGTTGCTGAAGATTAATGATGAATGATGTTTTCAGACGTACAAAACAGTTTTTCAGAAATTGATACATTGTAGACATAGCACTCAAAAAACGGAGGTGAGGTAGTGATTTTCTAGATATTTAGAAAATGCCTATTATCTCGAAAATAGTGATATTTTTACTGAGGTGAAATTCTGATATTCTGAACAGTCATGACCTGGGGCCTATTGCACCAATAACTTTGCAACTTTTCACTTTTCAAATGAAATATATTATGGAAATATGAAGATTCTCCTTTTCAATATTCCAATTGAATTTTCTTTGGTTTTATTAACACTATAGCCACAAAATTTTGTATGTACATTCAGAATATCCATCTTCATTTCATTCGAATCAGATATTTTTTTTATGGAAATATGTAGTCGATTTTTATCTCCAAAAAAAATTTCACTTGAATCGGATATTACTTTATGAAACATGGAGTTTCTTTTTTACAATATTATAATTGAATTTCTTTGCATGAGGCTTGTTATGTTCATCTTTCGTTTCGAGATATTGAGGAACAAAAATTTTGAATGGCCATTTTTAATGGAACACCATGTACGATTCGGATGGTAAAAGAACTCCGAAAGTTATCGTGCTAACGGGCAGCCGGCCCCACGGACACAATTGAACCCTATTCTTCGAGACCATTTTCGACTCAAAATTAGAAAATTACAGACATTTGGGCACAACGCTATAGCACTCGTTTAAGAAGAATGAGCGCTCAAAAACTTTCAGTATAATACATCTGCTCTTTTTGACAGCTCGTGACATTTTTCAATGAAAAGTCTGGATCTTTGCTTTAGGGATTGCAAATTTACCGAATTTCAATTTCCCGGTAATTCGGTAAACTATTTGAAAAATTACCGATTTACCAGTATTTATCCTCAGAGTAAAAAGTAAACCTAGATTTGCCTTCACGCATTTGTTTTGCAGCCACGTGGAATCTGAGTATACTCGCGAACAAACCTCCGGCGTTGCGAAATCGAGCCGTATGTTTATTCCGTATTGGGATAATTGCTTTACCGCTCTCCCACTCTGATACTACCGTCTTGCGTCTGTTACAGATAATTCTGTCAGTTTGGCAACATTGTCTGTTAGTGTTCAGTTTCTTGATGCGATGAGTTCACATTTTCATTTCGATTTGACGTTCATAAACTGAATTATTTCAATGATTTGGTGTCAGTTTATTGTTGCTTATGGCCATTCCGCTAACTATAGCTAGGCTAGGGCAAAATCACGGAAATGTATTATATTCAGGAATAGGAGAAATGCAAATCTAACAAATTGTATATTTCACTTCAGTGTGGCAGTGAAATGCTTTCCATCTCACTGTTATGCTTGGTTGATTATAATGCAGTACTATTCACGCGTTTATTTATGTTTATTTCTTACTCTGAGGTGTCATCACTTAGCCGCGACCTTGTAATCTTAGTGCGAAGAGTTTCTGCCGAAGAAAAGGCTCTTTCGGACACACTAATCATTAGTGCTGCGATAAACATTTTCAAGTATTTCCCCTGAATCCCCTCATTACCAAAATATTGCATTTCGGTTTTCACACACTGCTGAACATTGTTAAAAGTAGCCTGATGTCTTCTGATTGGAAGGGTACTGTTTATTTCAATTTTGTTTCTGATCGCTAATTGGGGCTTTTCTTTAATGGACAATTCAGCATTATCCGATTTGGATGTTGTCAGCTTGGCATTTTTTACCGAAATAAAAAAAGTAAAAGATGCCGATTTTTTCGTCGGTAATTTGAAGAACTTTTAAGGCGGTAAATCTGTAAACCGGTTTTCAATCCCTACTTTGCTTGTGAATCAACTAGAAAGATGAGTTTCTGTATAACTGACTTCATCAATGCCCTTCATGTGCAATCAACCAGATTTTAAACATTGAGCTTTTTCACAATTTTTAATTCCGACGATCTGCGCGAAATTATGCTCATGTCTTCATCTTTGATCGTTTGATTCGATCTAATTCTAAAATATTCCAAATTTAATTTCAAATCCCTTAAACAAGAAAACCACTTAACCAATTTGATCCATTAACGGACTATAGCTGAGTATTGTCTATTCGGTCTATACAAGCCCAAGTTTCTTTATCATTATTGATTATAAAATTTCTCAGTAAAAAATTCAAACTTACAGACATGTGGGCAAAACTGAACCATCCCAGTTAACACAGGATATCTTATGGTTGTCCATTTTAAGTCCTATTCAAGGCGGGATATCCGTGGACATAAACTGTATATCCATAGGATATCCTATTGCAGATATATTTAGGATATCCGAAACGAACTTCTTGGATACATCCATAGGACATCCAAATAAATTTCATTCTAGATATCCATTTCAGGTAACATCTCGGCATCCATAAGATATCCATAAGAAATCAACAATGGATATATCATCTATGGAGATCAATCCATAAATATTGAGTTATAAGTGAGAAAAATATATGTAACTTTCGGTCTGTTAATGAATATTTTTTTAACGGTTGAGCGCATGAATCCTAGGCCAAATTAATTCAACACTACTTTTATTTTATTCTTTTGTCAACGTTTAGGTTCTATATTTATAAAACCCTAAAATTACTATCCGACATTAACTAACTCAATCATAATCAATAGAAACACCGTGAGATGTCGTAACATTTTTATAGTCAAATGCCAATCAGCTCCCAAAATTTATCAATTTCGTAGCGCTTTCTTGTCTATGTTTCATATTATGAATTCATTCAACACCGCTGAATGACCCCGGTGGTGCAGTGGGTATGACTCCTGGCCGTGGTGCCGGTGGTCCCGGGTTCGAATCCTGGTGAGGGCATGGACGTTTGTGTGTGAGTTTGTCCACTCAAATAAAATTGTCTAGCCCCCCTAAAAACAACTGGAATCTGGGTACATGTCATTAAATAGAAAAAAAATCAAAACCGCAGAGAATTTAAAAATCACAAATCTACAGTGTTTAATTAAGTCGCCATCCATTCGGATGTACGAAGGCTGGCCAGACATATGTCAAAAACTGTCGTCCCAAGATTTGTTGTATCTTGTATAGAGAACTACTTGTTCTATGATTTGTATGTTTCCTTTTACTTTTTTGAAAAAAAAACAGAAATTGCAATAAAAAATTGGATATCCTGAAGACATACGTGGTATATGCTAACTCTTGCGAATGTCCGTAGTTGATATCTCATGAATATCCATAATGGATATCTATAAGACATCCAAAAAGGTCACACTGTCCCATTCTATGGACGTCCATAGGATATACCAGAGCCTTTTTCGGTTATCTTATGGACATCCCCAATATCCATGATGGATATCCATAGCATATCCATAAGATAAACTTGTGCTATCTGGGATGCTGTTTCTCCAGAAATAAGCGGGCGAAAATGAATAACACAAAGCGCGACAAAATCGTGTTATCAGTTATCATCAAGAGTCTAGACCAAATTTCCGAACAAAAATATGATATCAATTTTCAGTTTATTTGAATGTACATAATTTTCACTCTTTTGTTATGAAAAACTCTTAACTTACAATAAATAATATTTTACAATACCTATACATAAAATTTGTTATAAAATGTCAACTCAAATAATACAGTCACAACAATGGAAACGAAATATAATATAAAATTGGAAAACAATTTGAATTAAGAAATAATAATCATGATGATCATTCGATACAACATCAGAACTATTTCGTAATCAATTCATTAAATATAGGAATGTTAACAAAGCAGTACTATCATCATACTTGATGATATAACATAAGATCCATCGGAACAATCCTTGATTATTGAATCACCAAACTTTTTCTTTATTACATCGCAAAGACTGCCATCCTTGGGTTTCAGAGCACATGTCGTCTGTGTCACGTCCTTTCCCAGTGTTTGTCCTATAACAATAAAAAAAGTTTAGCTCGAAATAAACAAAGAAATAAACAATCATGAAAACGCTCTTCTTTCTTAAGAAAACTCAATGGTATCTATGAAGATAATGAATAATTAAAAGTGTCCTTCGACGATCAGGATATTGAAAAAACAGAAAGTGAAGTTATGTATCATAGAATAATTGAAATGACAATGCCATAGACAAACTAATAAAAGATGAGCCACTCGTATATTCCATCTGTCGGAGGAGGAGACTAATACACGAAAAAATTATTTTCAATTTGATAGTTAGATGTCGTTGCATTCATGGAAATCCTATCGAGAAAACAAGGAGTGGTTTGACACGTTCTTTTTGAAATATAATAAATTTCGATATGCCTGCAAGAGCGAAGACGTGCTGTGTTATTGGATGTGAAAATCGAGATGCAAGAAGTAATTATAAAATATACATGTATATTCTGTTAACTATAAGAATTAAGATACTCGTAGTTATCAAAAAAGTTTTTCATGTATTGAATAAGTTTAGTCGGTAAATACTCATATTTTGTATTATTGAATTCATTATTTTAGTTTTTGAGAATGTTTCAATGCAATTATCAGTTTATTGATTAGATATTTATGAAATAAATCTGTATTTTCAATTGGTGATACCTATTTCAGTTAATAAATTTTTATTCTATCCAGAATTTGATTATTGATCTTCATTTCTCGATTCCAAAAGAAAATCAGATGAAAGTTCGTTGCAGGTATTATTTTCATGAAAATAAATTTCCTCACTCATCGATAACTTGCACGAATCCATTTCTGATTTCCTTTTGGAAATTGAATTTCAAAAAACTTTTTGCCTCTTGTATATGGGTGTACCTACCTATTTAAAAGGTGCACTACAGAATTCTTTTTGAGGCAACTTTACGATACAGATTCCTTTTTCAATTGAGCTTTTTTCACGAATTAAAGTAATGTTGTACAAAAAAAGATGGCGTTGAAGCTTGTTCTACTAGTGTCTCATCTATTCTCCGTTTAGTTAGTCTATGGACAATGCAGGAGCAAAATCCGAAACTAAAACACACAACCAAAGAGAACTCTCCTTTGAGTCATTAAGTTTCCTCAAGTTATTATCGTAACTACTCACTCTAATAAATCCCAACTGAAGAGGTTCACAAAAGATTGAATGTTAACGAAATAAATGTTGATCGTTTCACAAACTATAGCTATTGAATCTTTAAAAACAAAAGTACTCCGTTAACAACAACAAATGAAAATAATTATTAAGATAAAGAAAAAATGACAAACAAAAAATTCTTTGCCTTTAAGGAGGCTAGCCTAACAAATTTTTGAAACAGATAAATTGAAGAAGGTTCTGTGAGCCTATAAATTGAAGATTGTATTCATTTTGATGATTACTATTTTCAATTTATCTATGTTTCGAAAATTAATATGCCCGTTTATCGAGAGACTCATGGTTATTAACTCGATCAATTGGGTTACGCGACGGATCTACTCGGATCACGGACCCGGGTTATAAGTTTACGAACACATCAGGTTTAGGATTTAAAGTGTCAGAGTTATCAATTACATAACCAAATATTTTATGATTTTATTTTTTCAATCCCAGTCTATTTTCGGATTGTCTCTGGCTTTGCTTGCATCGATTGGCTTTTGTTAAAACTTTCTTATAATTTCTGGTGTACCCACCCGTGTTTAATGTCATTTTTGAGTAATTCTGTTAAAGAAGTAAAGAAGGCTGTAACTTAAGCCCAGGAAGATATGTATACAAAGTTATAAATGAGATGTTTTACATTATTTTCTTGGCTCATAGAACCACACATTTCACATTGAGTCGAATTCTCTTCTCTTTTCATAGTTTTTAGGAATAGAATATATGAAATTACTAAGAAAAGATAAGAAGCCTTACAAGTACAAAATTAAACTGCAGTGCGCATGCGGTTACTCTACGACCCTGCCTTGTGTAGGTTTAGTTTAGTTTAGTTTAAAGAGGGGTTACAGTTCACTGCGACCTTAAGGTCTATTGTGCCCCCTTACAGAGCTGTTTTGGCCAAGCCCGTCACAGCTCGCCTTCGAGTTCCAGAGATCTAATGATATCTAATAACTGTGAAGGCTTCAACGAGGCTAGTTCCTCACTCTTACAAGTTTCTCGTCCAAGGCATTCTTTGATTAGGCTCGCAATGCCAAGGCATTCTGTGACTAGGTGGAAGAGGGTTTCTTCCTCCTTCCCGCAGAACCTACACTCGTCACTGTCCGACAATCCCATCCTCAACAGGTGCTTCCTGAGGGTACAATGTCCTGTAAGAAAGCCAGTGAGGAGGTGTAATTGCTTATTACCAAGATCCAGATATCTTTTGGATCCCGCTGTCTAGAAGTTCCGAAGGAACTCAGTGAAATGATCCATCCCTGGGAGATTCCGCCAGAGTTTTTCCCTCTCGGCTTTCTTCTTCTCCAGAAACTCCTTCTTATAGGTACATTTACATATACCACAGAAGGGTTCTGGGCCAATGAGTGACATTCGCCCTCTTTGGCAAGTGTATTGGCCTCTTCGTTTCTTTTGATTCCCTTGTGGCCGGGAACCCAGATTAAAAAGACCTTATTTTTCTTGCCTACCTCGTTGAGTTTGTTCCGGCACTCCCAGATCATTTTAGAGTCGATGACGTAGGAGCTCAGTGCTTTAATAGCAGCTTGACTATCTGAGTGTATGGCTATATCGCACTTCTGATAGTTTCTTTCTAGATTTATATCTAGACATCTTTCAATAGCTAAGATTTCCGCTTGAAAGACGCTCATACAGGAGCCCAGCGACAGTGCACACTTGGTACTTGGCCCGTATATCCCAGCGCCAGCTCCTGTAGAGGTTTTGGAACCATCTGTATACCATTTTACGGTATTTTATTTGAGGTTATAGTCGGTGTATTCCCGTTCCCATTCCTCTCTTTACTTAGCAATGTCGTGAAGTTTTTCTCAGTGATTTGTGCAGGATTACGATAAATCAACCTGGGTCAGTAATCGAATTGATAGCACAGTACTTTCCAAACACGGGTTTGATGCTCGGGTTACGTAAACGAACGCGAAGGTTAGGGGTCGAGTTAACCCGAATATATTTCCGAAAAGGCCTCAAGTAGAAGGGCCTAGAGTGCCTCTATCATTATCCTAACTGATGAGTCTCAATAGCGCGAAATAGCATTCATAGGATGCTAGAAATTATATCACCTCCTTGATTGTTCTTTTAACGTTGACGAGGCTAGCTCCGAAGTATGAGTTCGATATTGGTTGATTTTAATCGACTATTTCCCTGGTCGTAATTTCCACCATTCAGAAAAGCGCAATTTTGAATAACAAATGGTTTCAAGACGGAAAAACTTTTTGGCAGGAGCTGTCAGCAGTTCATTCGAGTTTACCCTCGGCAAAACTTGATAGTTGTTGTCAAATCAATACTCATGAATCAGTCTTTTCAAATACCATTCTGGCATCTGATTTTTCCTGTAAAAAAAATCGGAAAAACACAATGCTAAGTAATATTTGTCAACAAAAAGCATTCATAGTTTTTGTCAAAATATTACTAAGCAACGTGTTTTTTCGATTATTTCGGAAACATTAGATGCCTCATGATATTACTTACGATTATTATTATTCCCTACTTTCAAAGTTAATATTTTTACGTGTGGCACAATGGTATATTGTGCAACGATAGCTATTATTCACGAGGTGAAGTTTAGGCTACGAGCCGTTGGCGACTATACTTTATCCACGACTACTGAATATATTTCTTTAATATTTTAACATTTGGCGACCATGAAGAGACCCTTTTATTTCAAGTATGGAAAAAATCAAGTTGACACATAATAAATTTTGAAGAACTTATCATTGTATATTTTGTAATAAAAATTGCATTAACCCAAATAGACCTGAATTTTTTTTTTGTTAATTTCAATAATAAATGTTTTTTATTATAAACTGAAATGAAGAATTTTCATAGTTTGAGTTTCATTGTGTAGGTACTTATTTTTAGCAAAAATTGAAATTTGAGGTGTTCTCTTAAAGGAACGGTAGGTTTTTGAGGAACTAAATTTTATTGTGTGATAAATGAATTAATTGATTTACAATGTATGGTTACAAAAGTACTCTTTCGAGTGTAAGGCTATTTTACACTTCATGCATATGAAATGATGAGGTTTCATGGCACACACCACTACGTATTCGTTTAGTCTTGTAAACAATAAAGTGGTCTAATCTATCATATCTTTTTTTTTAGGAGTTTCCAGCAATCCGGTTGCATTTTATTTTGAATTTTTCTTATGATATTGATAGATAAATTGATAAAAAAGATTTCAAGATATGAAGGAAAGGAATATTTAAAATGCGTCAGTATTATTAAAGCATCTCGAATTAATAGTTTTTCTATCAGGAGTATTATGTTTCTTCAAATGAAAATGAATAAATTGTAATAGTTTCAACATATCGTAAAAACTAAAAAAAATTGTGCCATTCAAACTAAAAACAGATTTTTAGTCAGCATTTTTTGCAGATTCCAATTAACTATTTCAATTTTTTTATCCCAAATACTGAGTGATATTTCTCACCTGACATCGAAATTGAAATTTTTTAATATGGACCTGCATTTTTTTAAAATTTTTTCTTCTCGATCTGATGGAGAATATGTTTAGTAACAAGCTTGCCAAATATCAGCGAAAAATTTGCCATATTGACGAACATATGGTAGTTTATAGTTTCATCACTTGCAAAAAACACCCTGTATCTCTGAAACTAATAAGTAGCCTTATCCTTATGGGACATTTAAACCCACAATCCTCATTCAATTTGAGGTCCTCTACCTCGAGAGTCAGCGCCTTATTTCAATAGGTATAATCATTGTCCTTAAACAATGGTATAACAATATATTTACGTATTTTTAAGGTTATACTAAGTCACAATCCTACCGTTCCTTTAAAGGAACGGTCTCATTCACGTAGCAAAAGTCAGGATTCCAAATTATGTAGAAGCTGAATTCTACCCTGATAATATGTGATAAGGCATGGACAAAATAATTTCATTTGTAAAAGCGATGAATTATAGACGTATGAAAAAATTCATACCTGGACATAATGAGGTATTGGAAGGGCTAATGAATTTCCGAAGAGAAATGCGATTTGAAGTTAATCTAAACACTGAAGAACTTTGTAGGTTATATCCAGAGTTGAAAACTGCATTATTTCAAGTGATAACATTAAGGCCATCAATATTTCTTTATTATAAGCGTGAATAGGCAACTTTTAGATACGTGTTCTTTATACGGAACGGTAGGTCCATTTGGGTTAATTGATGTAATAAAAGTAGATTTGGCCCAAGGTATACCCATATTTGTTAGTTGGAAAACTTTAGAATATAATAATAAATCTGGACCTATGAAGCATCCGGCAGCAGTGAATTATATCTCATTATTCACTTGTGATTAATGGGTATTATTATGACCGAGCAAACAGACGTATAATGGGTTGATTAAACAATAGTCGTGAATAAAATAATATTGTTGTGTGCTGGCATTAAAATTTTTGGTTTATAGATATTTTCACTACTTACCTACATAATTTTTGGGTAAAAACCTGATGTGAGTGAAATTGTATCGAAAAGAAACAACAATTCAAAATCTAGCTTGAGCCAGTTTTTTCCAGCAACGAATAAATTGTTTGTTTCATTTATAAATTTATGTTATGAACTATTAGTATACTTACGTAAAGATAGATTTCGTCGAATTCTGTAAACTTTGACATTATGACCTCCTGAAAATATACAGAGTTAATTGAAATTTGTATTTAGAATGCAGTAATCTACTTATAAAACAATAAAAAACAACAACACTAAACACACTATACAGGGTATTTAAGGATAACGTCATTAAACGCCGAAAAGCTCATTTTAAGAAGAATATTTTATGTAAACATGGATCTGAAACGGCTTCGTTAATCGTTATCGATATACTGAATGTCAAACTTGAAGAGAAATAAATGTTTGTTATTTCTGAATTGAATATTGCCATTGAATTGAAATTTTATATACGCTTAACCATTCAAAATGCTCAGTAAATGTTGAGAAAAGATAATAAAGTCAAGTCTGTGACGTAGATATGCAGGGAAATATGCTTTAATTTATAGTGTGCATCAATATACAGGGTGTCCCGTAATTAGACCGACAAACTTCTAGTGGACATTATAGATCGTATTTTAGACAGATTTGACCCAAATCATATAATGCAAAATTGCTTCGTTAAGGAGCTAGTGCTCTTTGAAGATGACGTCCTGTCCACACTTTTTGCCACATACTCGCAAAACGGAGATACATAAAGTGCTGAAAGTTTTCACATTGGCTAATATCAAAAATACGCATCGATTAGATTGAGTGCATTTCTTTCATGTCAAGCACAATCGTATCATCTAGAACCATACTCCATCACTGATTTTCAAATCTGAACGTTTCATTTTGTTAAGTTCTTTATTGTTTTCATTATATCTATTTATTTATATTTGTAAATTACTGCAATTATTTGACCTATTTTCTCTCCGAAATATCGTGCTTAAAAAAATAAATATTATTATATTATTTCATCAACTTACCGGAATTTTCAAAAGATGACTCGGCGGAGTCTTTAGTTGGGTTAGCTGCTGGTGCTTCAGTAGCTTTAGTTGTTGGTGCTGCAGTAGCTTTAGTTGTTGGTGCTGCAGTAGCTTCAGTTGTTGGTGCTTCAGTAGCTTTAGTTGTTGGTGCTGCAGTAGCTTTAGTTGTTGGTGCTGCAGTAGCTTTAGTTGTTGGTGCTGCAGTAGCTTTAGTTGTTGGTGCTGCAGTAGCTTTAGTTGTTGGTGCTTCTGTAGCTTTAGTTGTTGGTGCTTCAGTAGCTTTAGTTGTGGGTGCTATCGTAGTTGTCAATGAATCTGAAAATATATCATCATTATCAAAATTGAGTGTACCAAATAATGTCGAAAGTTAAAGAGAATCAACTGTGATACCGTGATGTATGAGTTATGGTTCGTTTAATTTTCTAAATGAAATTAGGATATGATAAAACCTTCAGGGAAGTCTTAGGCTGCGTCCGCATAGGCAGGAGGCTTGCTTAGCTCCTAGATGTTTACTTGGATAGTCGCTAAGCGAGTAGTGGGGCACAACGCGTACATTTCAAAACGTTCGTTTCACTGAGCTACTAGTTAGATGACTCGCTAGGCTCTAGGCGCTAAGCAAGCCTCCTGTCTATGCGGACGCAGCCTTAAAGTTGCTTGGTTCAACACACCGAGAAATCAATTGAAATCAAAAGCAGTCAAATTTAAATTTCATCATCATTTATAGTCGAGTAAAATTTCCGACTTATTTACATAGCGTATTTCAGTGAAACAATCAAGAGATCATTATTATTAACAACCGAATTTACTGAATTATTGCATACTGAGTTAGGTAAGAACTGTTAGAAGACATTTCAACATTCATTTGAGGGGCTTTTGGAACTCATTCCTGTGAAAATATGAACAATTAATAATGCATTGACAATTGTGCTGGTCCAGACATCGTGCAGATCAAACAATTGGTCATAATTTCGAACAATTTCTTCAAATAATTTGGATCAATTTGATCGCCTAGTTCTTCAAGTTCCCCATTCGTTTCTAAAAACAATCAGTCTGTACTTATATGTCAAAATGACCTCAGATAAGCCGAGAAAATAACCGCGGTGACACAGATGGTCGATTCACTGACTCAAACTTGGGCAATTTCACGCTGGAACTTGGCCCTTAACCCTCACATGAAAGGTAAATATATAAATAGGGTGTTTAAAAAAATCCTTCTTTCAGGATGGGTAGAAAACTGAAAAATATTTAGTGTTTGTTCGATGAAAAATTCTCGTAACGCTGTCCGTATTCATAATAAAGGGCTTTGGAGGAAAACATTATTCAGATTTTGTACGATTTCGCTGAAATTACTGTCAACACTGTAATAAAATGTTATGCAACTATGTTCTGTGAGATGATACATCCA
Organism: Propylea japonica; assembly: GCA_013421045.1. Taxonomy (NCBI): domain Eukaryota; kingdom Metazoa; phylum Arthropoda; class Insecta; order Coleoptera; family Coccinellidae; genus Propylea; species Propylea japonica. The sequence goes on from CM024242.1 coordinate 97,489,426, forward strand.
ATGAATTCGTTTTCATGTCTGACTATCAGAGATGCTAGTTACACGATTCTTACCAAATACAAATAAATTAACGCACATTCTGAAAATCTCAATTTTAATGAAAGTTAACTCTACGTTGACTTTATAACTTATTTTTTATGTTCTCTCGGGAAGGTTTTGAACGAAAGAAGACACATTAAATGGAAGAAAAATTCAGGATTTCACCGAATCTTATGTGAAAGATAGGGTCTGGCATTATCGTCCATAAAAATGAAAATTTCACCAATGTATGGGAGAAATGGCACTGCATCCTCTTCAAGAATGTTCCTTATATACCTATCAGCATTGATAGGTAATATCGACTGAATTAAGAATGACTTGGGTATGTATATTTGACTGCTCCCCCAATATACATACCCAAGCCTATCAGCATTCATAGCTCCATTATCAACGACCACTAGGTCTGTGCGAGCAGTCAAAGATATTCCACCCATACCATAATCGATCCTCCCCCCGAAACCAGTAGTATTCAGGAAATTGCACTGAGCATATCTTTCATGTGGACGTCTGTATACAAGGGAACGCAATGGTACAGGCAGAACCTAGACTCATCTGTGAGGAGAACTCTTTCCCAATCAGCCTCTTCCCAATGGATATGCTCTCTCGCAAAATACAAACGCCCCCTTCGATGGGCTGGGGTAAGAGCTGGTCCTCTTGCCGCGACACGAAGCCTTAAATCATATTCCCTGAGGCGATTTCTTATTGTCTGAGTGCTCATTTGCAAACCATGAGTTTGCTCAAGCTGATTCTGAAGGAGGCGAGCGGTTGCAAACCGTTGTCTCAACGAAGAAGTAACGTTCTTGAATGGCAGTTGTTACTCGTGGTCTACCCTGTCCTGGTCTTCGGACATTCACACATGTCTCCCTGAATCACTGCAACATTCTGGACACACTTGTGTGGGAAACTCCAAACCTTTCTGCAAATCTTGTGTATGTCCACCCTTCTTTTCGCAAAACTACAGATTTGGCACATTCCTCTTGGGTCAAATTGCGTGTTTCGCGTTGCATAGCGATCGAGTGTAGAAAATCAAATGAAAGAAAAACTATTGATCACTAGAATTGATTTTACTTGATTCCTGCTGGGACAAAACATCTGTATTGAAGAAAAACGTGGATAACATATGCATGCATAATTCTGATAAAAATAATTATCATTGAGAACACCTTCAGTTGTAGAATAAATTTGAGATTTTTCAGATAAATGATAAAGTCAATGTACAGTTAACTTTCATTAAAATTGAGATTTTCAGAATGTAATAGTATATTATTCAATGAGCGGTAATGCAGGTCAAAACACACGCAGATGAGTTTTGCACCACGAGCCGTCAGGCGAGTGGTGTAATTCATCAAGTGTGTTTTGAGCATTACCGCGAATTGAATACTATACTTTATCCACGACTTCTTCAGTAAAATTCGAATTAATCTGCATTTAAAAAATTTTGAACAGTTGTCAAAAGCATTGACAACATTTCGTCAAACCTCTGTACTCTGTGGTCGGGAATCAATCAGAGTCTCTAATAAATCAAGTACTTTGGCAACTTCAAAAATTCACGTTTTCCAAAAATAAATCTGGAATGAATCGCTAGAACGTTATCTTGATGGCTGAAATAGAGTTCCGGATCGATCCTACTTTTTATTAATTTTTTTTGTAAGCAATTTCATTCTTCCTAGGTATTTTTATTAGCGGGAGTTATGAGCGGGTGTTATTATAACACTCGCTTTTCGGTTCATAGACATGTCTACGGTTGTGTTATGACTACCATTACACATAGAAATTAGTTAGTAGGAGTGGATAAATTAATTTTTTTGCGCAGTGTAATGATACCTGAAACTTCTTATTTCACCGTCATCATTAAAAAACTCTTTATATGTAGGAATATCGAAATTTTCAAACTCGAACATGGAGATGAATTTCTTACCGTCTACTGTGATGGTAAGGCATTCGAATTCATCACTCATCTCTGTATCGGGTAAAATAGCTTTCACCCATTTCGAATTATCTGCGGTACATTCCTCTTCTTTATCCGTTTTACTGTTGGTGCATTTTAGCGTATTTCCTGAAACAAATGAAAACATAGTATATACAGGGTAGGGTGTCTGTAAACAAATGAGAGGGATTTTGGGAGATGATTACTCGATGAAAATAAGCAAGGGTAGTTCATATAAATTTTTTTCGAAACCGACCCACCTTCCAAGATACAGCCCTTGGAAGGCGATGACGACTTGACAGTTTCTAATTTTTTTTACGTCTTCTTGAAAACACTGAGTCATAAACTATACATGATATGAAGCACTAAGTAGATGTAACTAACACAAATTTTTTAAATCTTATAACTTTCTTATTAGGGGTTGAAAATAACAACCCCCTATGGTTTTCCTTCAAAAATTGTTATCGTGGGATAGATTTCCGAGGTTTCCTATTCAATTCTGGAGAAAAAGGTTCTTGCAAAATTTCGATACTTTTCTCGGAATAAATAAAAACTTACAAGCAGTTATGATCACTGTTCATTCCATTTCATCATACAGGGTGGCCATTTGAAAACGAAACAGACGAGATTACAGACGAAATAAATTTTTTCGATAGAAATGCTCGGACAGGTCAATTTCTGTTTCGAGGGGGACAACTTAAGATGTAGGTTACGGACGCATAGCGCTTCAACCCTTGCTACTACAACCCTCACCCCCAATTTTTGAATAGGGAAGATTGGGTGTGTGATACCTCATTTGAAAGGTATTTTTATACTGATTTCAGCAAGGTAATTGTTTTTTTCATTTTATGCATTAGTTCTCGAAATATTCTTAACTAGGTATTTGAAAAAGAAGTGGTGTTTTCATGGCACTTGTAGTGTTTTTTTGTGAAAAATCGACATTTTGAGCTTCAAAACAACCATGTTTATCTAAATGTCGTTGATTGAAGAATTCTGCGGTTCTATTCGCACATTGATTGTCTGCAAAAAAAAGTGAAATTATTTCCACCCTCTCTGCAATTGAATAAACCATGTCGAACAATGAATTAGAACACATACAAGTCTCGATTCAAAACTAAGAATAATTCACATGTCAAAGAACCAGTAAGCCAACTTAATGAACTGTTCGTAATAAATAAAAAATTATCGATTCTCATTTTTTTGAAAAAGATATGAATTCAATAATCAACAAAATAAAAACATTATTGAAGCCAACTGAGAAAACACTTCATTATTAAGTCGGAAATCCTTTCACGAATTGGGATTGGAATATTTCTATGGCATCATTAATGATTTGATTTTCTTACCTGGTAATCTGATTAGAGATATGTACGTATTTGGACTTTTTGGAGATTTCTATCGATCAAGTGTGTCCGTGAAGTTAGCACCCACTTTTTCGAAAATGAAAAAAATTTTTCTTGCATTCGTTAGTAACTCGTTAGTAACTATTTGTAACATCAAAATTTTCGTTTGTACCTCAAAGGAACTGGTGGAAAAACACCGCATTCCGCTGGGTGCTAACTTCACGGGCACCCACATTTTCGAAAATAAAGAAAAAATTTGTTGCATTCGTTAGTAACTCGTTAGTAACTATTGTAACGCAAAAAATTTTGTTTGTAACCTTACCTGTCATGAGAAAATGACACCTCCAAAATGCGAAGTTAGCACCCACTTTTTCGAAAATAAAGAAGATTTTTTTTGCATTCGATAGTAAAACGTTAGTAACTATTTGTAACTTAAAAATTTTCGTTTGTAACCTAACCTGTAATGGAAAAATTTTACCCCTTAAATGCGAAGTTAGCACTCACTTTTAAGAAATGAAAAAAATTTTTCTTGCATTCGTTAGTAACTCGTTGGTAACTATTTGTAACATCAAAATTTTCGTTTGTACCTCAAGGGAACTGGTGGAAAAACACCGCATTCCGCTGGGTGCTAACTTCACGGGCACCCACATTTTCTAAAATAAAAAAAAATTTGTTGCATTCGTTAGTAACTCGTTAGTAACTATTTGTAACGCAAAAAAATTTGTTTGTTACCTTACCTGTCATGAGAAAATGACACCCCCAAAATGAAGAAGATTTTTTTTGCATTGTTAGTAACAGGTTAGTAACTATTTGTAACTCGAAAATTTTTGTTTAGGACACTACGTTACTGTATGTCGTAGAAATGATGGGGCGTTGGAGTTATATGATCATATGACTAAAAAAATTAAGCTTGTGCCGAAAACAATGGGGCTTGATGTCCACCTACTATTGTATAGTATTTAATCATAATATGTAGTAAAAAATTAAATTTTTTTTTGGAAATTTTGTTGAAATATAATGCAAATTATTTTTATGAATGTATGAACAGACAGCATTTTATGAGATATCGAAAGTTACTCATGGATTGGTAAAATCTAGAGCATACAAATATATAACTTGTCTGAAATTAATAAATCACATACCTATTAATTAATTCATAAACGGTTTCACATTTACAAGAAGTGCCGTCTTCTAGCAGATATCAAGATTTTGGAAAATCGTCAATTTCGTTTAAGGGTTTAGTTCGACATGAAATCCATCATTTTATGATTAAATTCTTGTGAACGGCAGGCGTGATTCCTTTAATTTTATCAGACAATATGGGTGGTAATGCGATATGTTTTTGAAAAGGTCCTTTCTTTTTCAATGCTATTTCTCATTATCTAATAACTGAATTGATTTAATTTAAAAAGCGCTAGTTTGATTGGCAATATAAATTTATCAACTCAATGGAATCAGACTGGAGGGTCAAATTTGATTGAAAAAAGAGACATGAGTGTCATGATTATCTTAACTCCAGAACTGCTCAAATAAATCAATACTCCTTAAAATGATAGGAATTTTGCTACAATCTTTGTCTCTAATTCCCAATTTTGTCGCAGAGCATTCTTCAATTTATTTTTGATGTTTGAATGAAAGTAATATATAATTCTGATTCATATGAATTAAAAACATGAATCTGATGTTTCTTACCATTATTCAATATTGAAACTGAAATCACATTTGCAAGAAAGTTTTTAAAGTAAAAAAATGTGTGCGTTTCCGAAATAGTGGGTGCTAACTCAGCATTTAAGTGTTGCTGTTTTTTCTTTTATTGTCAGTTAACAAACTCATAATTTTCTAAAACAAACAGACACAATCGAGTTACTACCAAATCAAAAAGATTTTGTTTTTTTTTTGGGAATTGTATGTTCTAACCGCGCATTTATGTAAGAGATGTGACTATTCTATTGTAGGTTGTCTTACAGATAAAATTGTTGTGTTATAAATGGTTACTAACGAGTTACTAACGAATGCTAAAAAAAATCTTCGTCATTTTAGATAAAGTTGGTGCTAATATCGCATTTCGAGGGTGTCATTTTTCCATTACAGGTTAGGTAATAAACGAAAATTTTTGTGTTACAAATAGTTACTAACGAGTTAATAACGAATGCAAAAAAATCTTCTTCATTTTCGAAAAAGTAAGTGCTAACTTCTCACTTCAGGGGTGTAATTTTATCGTTACAGATAAGGTTACAAACGAAAATTTTTGTGTTACAAATAGTTACTGACGAGTTACTTACGATTAAAAAATTTTTATCCATTTTCCAAAAAGTGGGTGCTTCGCATTTTAGGGGTGTAATTTTTCATTACAGGTTAGGTTACAAACGAAAATTTTTGAGTTACAAATAGTTACTAACGTGTAACTAACGAATGCGAAAAAAACCCTTCTCGTTTTCGAAAAAGTGGGTGCTAATTTAGCATTTTGGGGTTGTCATTTTTCCATGACAGGTAAGGTTACAAAGTTTTTTGCGTTGCAAATAGTTACTAATGAATGGAACAAATTTTTATTTAATTTTCGAAAATGTGGGCGCCCGTGATGTTAAAACCCAGCGGAATGCGGTATTTTTTCACCAGTTCCTTTGAGGTACAAACAAAAATTTTGATGTTACAAATAGTTACTAACGACTTACTAACGAATGCTAAAAAAATTTTCCTCATTTTCGAAAAAGTGGGTGCTAACTTCGCATTTTAGGGGTGAAATTATTCCATTACAGGTTAGGTTACAAACGAGAATTTTTGAGTTACAAATAGTTACTAACGTATTACTAACGAATGCAAAAAAAATCTTCTTCATTTTCGAAAAAGTGGGTGCTAACTTCGCATTTTGGGGGTGTCATTTTCTCATGACAGGTAAGGTTACAAACAAAGATTTTTGCGTTACAAATAGTTACTAACGAGTTTCTAACGAATGCAACAAATTTTTTTTAATTTTCGAAAATGTGGGTGCCCGTGAAGTTAGCACCCAGCGGAATGCGGTGTTTTTCCACCAGTTCCTTTGAGGTACAAACGAAAATTTTGATGTTACAAATAGTTACTAACGAGTTACTAACGAATGCAAGAAAAATTTTTTTCATTTTCGAAAAAGTGGGTGCTAACTTCACGGACACAGTGTTACCGCATGTTATTGGAAATACTGCAAATTATATCGAAGTTAATTTAGATTGAGTTTCAGCAAGATTGAGATCCTTCGCAATACGCTTTGTTTGTTCGACATCTTGATTAAAGATTTCTATGTCAGTGGATTGGAGGAAGGAAGCCACAGTCATGGTTGTTTTGAAGCTCAAAATGTCGATTTTCACAAAAAAACACTACAAGTGCCATGAAAACACCACTTCATTTTCAAATACTTAGTTAAGAATATTTCGAAAACTAATGCATAAAATGAAAAAACAATTACTGTGCTGAAATCAGTATAAAAATACCTTTCAAATGAGGTATCACACACCCCATCTTCCCTATTCAAAAATTGGGGGTGAGGGTTGTAGTAGCAAGGGTTGAAGCGCTATGCGTCCGTAACCTACATCTTAAGTTGTCCCCCTCGAAACAGAAATCGACCTGTCCGAGCATTTCTATCGAAAAAATTTATTTCGTCTGTAATCTCGTCTGTTTCGTTTTCAAATGGCCACCCTGTATAAGTGTTCCATAGAATGAATATTCTAAATGTTTGTATGTCAATGACAGGAGATAAGGATGTTCTATAAATCTTTCTGAAGGTTTAATTACTAATTTCCTAGGTTAATTATATCCGTAATATATTATTCTCAAGAAAAGAAATTTCTTGCGATTAATAAGCATAATTGACAACAATAGTTTATATTTTTCCAGATACAATAACGCATAACTTTATAAATGTTCCAAATGCTTCATATATCTTAGAATTCTATGGAACAAACAACGATGAAAGGGAATGAACAGTGATCAAACTGCTTGGATACTGAGAAATGAACACATTCGAAAACTCCAACAGTAGAAATATTCAAAAAAACATGTTGGTAATTATTTCTATGAGTAAATATTCAATAATTGCTGAATGAATCCATACTAATCCCTATTGAAGTCCGAAATAAGTAGACTTAACGTCATTGAAAGATACCTCCATTGTTTCATCTATACCGAAAGATAAAAGCTTAGTCTAAGGATAAAAGGAAGCCGTTACATTTTAAAAGCAAGTAGGTCAAGCCCATATTTATAGTAGGTACTCTAGATGCAGCTTGGTACATATGCACTTTTATGTTATTAGTTATAAATACTCCACGATGTGTTTCAATTTTACGTTTTCGTAATTACTATCGAACTTATAGTTTAGATATGAAGATATATAGTCGAGTCGTGTCTATCTTATCTCGAGCACATCTTGAATTAATCCTATGTTGAGGACAACCTCCAATTTGGTGCCATTTCCCCTCATTCAGAATTTCCTATCGATTTGAAGTACATCGAGTCATCAAACCATTCAAAAGCACCATACAAAATTTAAGAAAAACCCTGATCAGGTGCTTCAGAGCGTTCGTTCATTGGTGAAACGATGAGGCTATTACCTCAAAATTTAGTATAGGACTCGAGATTGATACTGAATATAAATGCGAAATATCAGCTGAATCAGAATTTTATTCTGGAAATTATTGAATGAGGTGACAATAAAAAAAATAAATTTCATGGTTTTGATCATGCCATCCTCTTGAAATTTCCCATAAAAATTCAGTATATCAAACTCCATAAACAAAATGAATTTCACTCGAATCGAATATCTTATTATGGAAATATGAAGCGGAATTATACTCTGGAAATTATTCAATAACTTGACAATAAAAAAAATAAAATTTTATGCTTTTGATCATGCGATCCTCTTGAAATTACCCATAAAAATTCTGTTTATCAAACTCCATAAACAAAATGAATTTCACTGGAATCGAATATCTTGGTATGGAAATATGGAGCGGAATTATATTCTGGAAATTATTCAATAACTTGACAATAAAAAAAATCAAATTTTATGGTTTTGATCATGCGATCCTCTTGAAATTCCCCATAAAAATTCTGTTTATCAAACTCCATAAACAAAATGAATTTCACTCGGATCGAATATCTTAGTATGGAAATATGGAACGGAATTATATTCTGGAAATTATTCAATAACTTGACAATAAAAAAAATCAAATTTTATGGTTTTGATCATGCTATCCTCTTGAAATTCCCCATAAAAATTCTGTTTATCAAACTCCATAAACAAAATGAATTTCACTCGAATCGAATATCTTAGTATGGAAATATGGAGCGGAATTATATTCTGGAAATTATTCAATAACTTGACAATAAAAAAAATCAAATTTTATGGTTTTGATCATGCGATCCTCTTGAAATTCCCCATAAAAATTCTGTTTATCAAACTCCATAAACAAAATGAATTTCACTGGAATCGAATATCTTGGTATGGAAATATGGAGCGGAATTATATTCTGGAAATTATTCAATAACTTGACAATAAAAAAAATCAAATTTTATGCTTTTGATCATGCGATCCTCTTGAAATTACCCATAAAAATTCTGTTTATCAAACTCCATAAACAAAATGAATTTCACTGGAATCGAATATCTTGGTATGGAAATATGGAGCGGAATTATATTCTGGAAATTATTCAATAACTTGACAATAAAAAAAATCAAATTTTATGCTTTTGATCATGCGATCCTCTTGAAATTCCCCATAAAAATTCTGTTTATCAAACTCCATAAACAAAATGAATTTCACTGGAATCGAATATCTTAGTATGGAAATATGGAACGGAATTATATTCTGGAAATTATTCAATAACTTGACAATAAAAAAAATCAAATTTTATGCTTTGATCATGCGATCCTCTTGAAATTCCCCATAAAAATTCTGTTTATCAAACTCCATAAACAAAATGAATTTCACTGGAATCGAATATCTTGGTATGGAAATATGGAGCGGAATTATATTCTGGAAATTATTCAATAACTTGACAATAAAAAAATCAAATTTTATGCTTTTGATCATGCGATCCTCTTGAAATTCCCCATAAAAATTCTGTTTATCAAACTCCATAAACAAAATGAATTTCACTGGAATCGAATATCTTAGTATGGAAATATGGAGCGGAATTATATTCTGGAAATTATTCAATAACTTGACAATAAAAAAAATCAAATTTTATGGTTTTGATCAAGCGATCCTCTTGAAATTCCCCATAAAAATTCTGTTTATCAAACTCCATAAACAAAATGAATTTCACTCGAATCGAATATCTTAGTATGGAAATATGGAGCGGAATTATATTCTGGAAATTATTCAGTAACTTGACAATAAAGAAAAATCAAATTTTATGGTTTTGATCATGCGATCCTCTTGAAATTCCCCATAAAAATTCAGTATATCAAACTCCATAAACAAAATGAATTTCACTCGAATCGAATATCTTAGTATGGAAATATGGAGCGGAATTATATTCTGGAAATTATTCAATAACTTGACAATAAAAAAATCAAATTTTATGGTTTTGATCATGCGATCCTCTTGAAATTCCCCATAAGAATTTCCCATAAGAATTCTGTTTATCAAACTCCATAAACAAAATGAATTTCACTCGAATCGGATATTTTATTATGGAAATGTGGAGATTTTTCTTTCAATATTTCAATTGAATTTTCTATGATTCAGATGATGCAATCTTCTTGAAATTTTGCGTGAACGTTCAGTATATCAATCTTCGTTTACAGAATAAATTTCACCCGATTCAGATATCTTCTTATGGAAATATAAAGTTTCTTCGTTTAAATATTCCAATGAATTTTCCATGGTTCTGTTCACACTATGGCCACAAATATTTGCATGAGGCTTATTAAGAGCATCTTTGTATGTGACCGCAACATTTCATTTCGATTGGTATCGTTTTGTCTGAGATATTGAGGAACAAAACTTTTGAAGGGCCATATTTTATGGAACCGGGAAACGAACTCACTCTGAAAATCTCAAGAATCTATGTCAATCCCTTCGAAAATTATCGTGCTAAGGGCCGGACGGACCGCGCCACGAAAAGAATTGATTTTGACCACGAATTCGTCATCAAGAGGTCGAACCCTATCGTTTGGGATCATTTTTGGCTAGAATTTCGAAAATTATAGATATTTGGGCAAAACGATATAGCACTCGTTTAAGTAAAACGAGCGGCACGAGCGCTCGAAAAAAATCGCAAGAAATAGTTTTATTATCCAATCATTTTGTAATTTACTTTCGGACAATAACGATGATGATTCCTACCTACATGTGGCTGGTACCCTCAATTGTTCAATTGTGAAATTTTTATATTTTCCGAAATGCTTCTTAGACTTTTAAGATTTGTTTCTGCTCTCTACACTAAAATAATATGAAGAATCCAAAGTGAGCAAGTCAGAATATCAAGAATGAAAGCGGAAAATTATATCATAAATCAACCAATATTTAACTCAATCTTCGAAACTTATCTCGTCAACTTTCAGAGAACATACAAAGGGGTAATAATCCATAGATTGCTATTTATAGATGAACAAGATTAGGTCCAAAGCATGAGTTCAATATTAGTTGATTTTAATCGATTAATATTATTTTTCCGCCGACCTCGAAATAAAAGGTGATTTTAGTGTGTACGGAATTGAGCATTAATGACCCATTTTAATGCTCAATTTTTTTAGCCATTTTAATGTGCAATCCTCATGGCAACCGTTCACGAAGTATTCAGAAGCACTATGAGAAGTATCAAAACGCTACTGGAACATAGATACAGGGAAATTTCACTTTGACAAATGTATGTCTTGTGCAATATAAAAAATGTATTTCAATCAAGAATTCATACACAATTCATATTGAGATCGTCGGAAAAATCTTGTTATCAACTCGGTTATCAATCGAACGACTAATGGTTTCGAACTATCAAAATATCTTGACCATTAGTCGCTGTCTTTAATAACCTAGTTGATTAAATGACTATTAAGCTTTCATTCTTGATACTTGCATTATTCGAACTTATATTTGTATGTTTTCTACCACGTTTGGTTTGTTATAAGGAAGCTATGCAGAATTTCTAATATCGTTTTTGAGCGTTACTTAAACGAGAGCTAAAAAAATTATCATCATCAGATCGGACTTTAAATAACATTATTATGAATTAACGAACTTCATCGATTTTTGAGTGGATCGATATTTTGCTGGCAGTGTATGACTGTGTTATACAAACTGAAATATGTTAAACTCGCATAACTTTTATAACTATAAGAGATAATTCTTATCCCATAATATGTGACATACCTAATCCCATAAATAGGGTCACTAATGTGAAGATGATGACTCCCTTCATATCTTATTTCAACTAGTAACTAACTTCCTTGAAGCCTAAAGGAGAAAAAATGATACTGTTTCAGAAGTATGGATTGAACGATATTATATGATATTGATTATCTGATAAGCTCTCATGGATTCTGGGAGGTGAGATAAAACAATTGAGTATTATCAATTTATTCCTGTGAAAAAGTAAAAGGTTGAAGAGTTTGAGGAGGGTTTGGCGTTAGTCTGAGAATTGTATCTAAATTGTAATACAGGGTGGGACAGAGTAACTTGCACATTCCATTAAACACAACTTATGCAGTATATCAGTCTTGATTCACAAAATGAATTTCACTGGAATCGGAAATATAGAGATTCTTGTTTTCAATATTACAATTGAATTTTTTTTGGTTCTGTTAACACTATGGCCACAAAACTTTGCATGAAAATTCAGTATAAAAGTTGTCATTAAAAAAAGTCACTCTGATCGGATAACTTTTTATGGAAATATGAAGTTTCTCCTTTTCAATATTCCAATTGAATTTTTAAAGGTTCTGTGTACACTATGACCACGAATGCATGTCGCTTATTATTAGCATATTGAATGTGGTTGCAAAATTTCATTTCGATTGGTTTTGTTTTGTCTGAGATATTGAGGATCAAAAATTTTGAATGGTCATATTTTATGGAAGACCCTGGCAATTGGGACCCCTTCGAAAGTTATCGTGCTAAGAGACGGCCGGACGGACGGCCGACTCCACGGACAGAATTGAGTTTGACCACGGATTCTTCATCGTTTGAGACCATTTTCGGCTCAAAATTCGAAAATTACAGACATTTGAGCAATACGATATAGCACTCGTTTAAGTGGAACCAGCGCTAAAAAACGAAATGATTGAAGTGCTCCGACTGCTCCGGTGTAGGGGGTATTAAAGGGCCCATTTCCTTCTTCTCAATTTTCACAAATAAAAAACATGCAATTTTGAATAACAAATGGTTTCTAGATAACCTTTTTCCTCGTCTTGATTTCCACCAATCGGAAACGCGCTATTTTGAATTAAAAATGGTTTCTACAAAGATTATACTATATAATCTTTGGGTTTCTAATTGGAAAACTTTATGGCAGCATACCTGCGGCGAAACTTGACAGTTGTTCACAAATTGATCCTACCTATAAATGCATGCAGAATAATCTGTCATTCATAGAGTAGTCTCCTCGTATACCATTCCGTCATCTAATTGTTCCTGTGAAAAATCCAAAAAACACAATGCAAAGTAATATTTTTCAACAAAAAGCATTCGTGCAGTTTAAAAAAACCTCTGATTTCCTTATGCGGCCCATACACAAGCTACTTTTTCGGCGTTCTGGCAGCCAGCGTCACCGCAAATGACCAAAACGCCCAAAAGTAGCCCGAAAAATGCCTGTGTATGTCTATCCGCTGTCACGCTGGCGAGTCGCCGAGCAGGACGCAAACGCAACGCCGGATGCCAAGATCAAACGTGTTTGATTTTTGCATCAAGATAGCCGGCGAAACGCATGAAAAACGCTTGTGTGTGTGCGAGAGCGTCTAGAATGGCAGAGAATCATACAAGATTTGCACATTCAGAAGAATCCCTTATGCGGCCCATACACAAGCTACTTTCTCGGCGTTTTGGCAGCTAGCGTCGCCGCAAGCGACCAAAACGCCCAAAAGTAGCCCGAAAAACGCCTGTGTATGTCCATCCGCTGCCACGCTGGCGAGTCGCCGAGCTGGACGCAACGCCGGACGCCAAGATCAAACGTGTTGATTTTAGCGTCAAGATAGCCGGCGAAACGCTTGAAAAACGCTTGTGTGTGTGTGAGAGCGTCTAGAATGACAGAGAATCATGCAAGAATTGCACATTCAGAACAATTTATTACAAATTTTATAGAACTATTTGAAAAGAATAAGTATTGGTGGGTGATTAAGAGCAAAGAATATTCGAACAGAACACTAAAGAATAAAGCCTACGAAGAATTGTTAGCTTTATGTGAACAATAAAACTTTGAATGCGATATTGATTTTGTAAAGAAAAAATGAAAAGCATCCGAGACTCATTCCGTAAAGAATACAAAAAGTTACGAGCTACGGAAAAGTCGGGTGCAAGTACCGATGACATTTTAAACCTTTATCGTCAGCGATCGATGAGCTACTGAGACGCTTGTGTGTGGTGAAAATTGCACGAGCGTCTAGGACGCTCGCAAAACGCTGGCTGCCAAAACGCCGAGAAAGTAGCTTGTGTATGGGCCGCATTACAAATTTTATAGAACTAGGTATTTAAAAAGAATAAGTGTTGTGGATGATTAAGAGCAGAGAATATTCGAACAGAACACTAAAGAATAAAGCCTACGAAGAATTGTAAGCTTTATGTAAACAATATAACGATGAATGCGATATTGGTTTCGTAAAGAAAAAAATAAAAGCCTTCGAGACTCATTCCGTTAAGAATACAAAAAGTTACGAGCTACAGACAAGTCGGGTGCAAAAAGAGTTCAATCGTTTGGCCAACCGGGAGGTTTCATTTCCTAAAATCGACCTGTAAGCGAACACTCAGCTAAGATCGATGAATAACATAAATAATGTTTGAAATTACGTGTCTTTTTTGAGAATATATAAAACACCTAATTCGCATTCATTTTCAAAAAACTTTTCATTGTTAATTGAAATATCAGTTGTGACATTTATGTACGAAAAATAATGCCAAATGGCTTCCTCTAGCTCTACAGACGTTGTTGTTTCTAAACATTAACATAATTTATAGAGGGACTACGCCATCAATAAAATTGGAACGATACATGCTTCAATTATTAAAATTCACTATAAAAATGGTGAAAATTTGGCAGAGACTGGTCTTATAACTCGATCTCTCGTCAGCGATCGGTGAGCTGCTGAGACGCTTGTGTGTGGTCAAAATTGCACGAGCGTCTAGGACGCTCGCAAAACGCTAGCTGCCATAACGCCGAAAAAGTTGCTTGTGTATGGGCCGCATTAGTCACCAGCTTCTTATCAAAATATTACTAGGTTACGTGTTTTTTCGGAAAAAATAAATACCCTTATGATATCACTCACGACAATCAACGCCACCCTGACGAATAAAATTCAAAGTATCCATTAATTCTTAACACAACATATCTAATTTTTCAGGCATACACAATCGCAGTATGTAATTAAGAAGATAAAGATTACAGAATCCACTTTTTGATGAATGAGTCATGAGTTGTTTGCGTTAATGATATCGATTTAGCTCAAGCGAATGAATTGAATGAATACAAAGTATCCATTGAATTCAAATTTTCCACTATCAGGATCAGAATAAATTCGCCGAATGGAAACATTCACATTCAACACTCAGTGATTTCATGAATTAAGATAAGAACACATTATCGACCCTTTTTAAGGTAATCACCCCCCCCTCAATACAGGGTATTCACAAACTTTGCAATCAGTTTTCTTTATCCATTTCAGGACTTTCGCCTCTTTCACTCTGGGTTACCTTGTGATATCGGAAACAACCCTTTTTTCCGCTAAAGTTGCTTCTATTCATCTTCTCTGAGGTCTTCCCACATAAAGCACTTCGTCGGTGTCTCCAAATGGTGTCCGTGAAGTTGGCACCCACTTTTTTGAAAATGAACAATTTTTTGTTTGCATTCGTAAGTCGTTAGTAAGTATTTGTAAGCCCAAAATTTTCGTTTGTAAGACATGGATATTGGTAGAAAAACACCGCATGCTGCTGGGTGCTAACTTCACTTTTCGAAATTTGTCAAAGAAGAAAATATCCTAGTTGGAAAGTCCATAATTTATAAGTGTTTGTAAGACAGAAATCATCGTTTGTAAGCCACCCCACAAAGAGAAAATGACACCCCCAAAATGCTTTAGTTTAGCATCCATATGTTTGGAAATTTGACTTTTGTTTTAACTTTCGATAGTACTTCGTTAGTAAGTATTTGTAACATAAAAGAATCGTTTGTAAACCACCCCATCATATGGTAAACACCCCTTAAAGATGCGGAATTATTACCCACTTTTTCAAACATTATATTTTTCCTTTTTGTTTTAGAAAGCACATCGTTAGTAAGTATTTGTAACACAAAAAATTCGGTTTTAACCACCCCGATAATGAAAAAATGACACCCCAAAATGCGAAGTTAGCACCCACATGTTCAAAAATTTGATTTTCGTTTTTTGCTTTCGATAGTATTTCGTTAGAAAGTATTTGTAATTAATAAAATTTGTTTTTAACCCAACCCATCATAGGGTAAAACCTTTCAAAGATGCGAAATTAGTACCCACTTTTTCAAATATTATAGTTTTTTTGTTTCACAAAGCACGTCCTTTGTAAGTATTTGTAACACAAAAAAAAAGGTTTTAACCACCCCGATAATGAAAAAATGACACCCCAAAATGCGAAGTTAGCATTTGACTTCAGTTTTTTGTTTTTGATAGTTATTCGTTAGTAAGTATTTGTAACTTTAAAAAAATCGTTTGTAACCCACCCCATCATAGGGTAAACACCCCTCAAAGATGCGATTTAGTACCCACTTTTTCAAATATTATATTTTTATTTTATAAAAATGCTTTTAACCGCCCAGATAATAAAAAATGACACCCCCAATATGCGAAGTTATCACCCATATGTTTGAAAATTTGACTTCTGTTTTTTGCTTTCGTTAGTACTTCATTAGTAAGTATTGGTAACTTAAAAAATTCGTTTGTAACCCACCCCATCAAAGGGTAAACAAAACAAAAATCAAATATACAAACACTTTCAAATTGCAAGTATTTGTCTCGAGTATTTCTTTGAAATAGGCTAACCAACCAACGATCTTCCTGTATTAACCTCTATGTATATGATTGATAGTTTTCATGGCTGGTATCTAGGTACGAAGTGAAGCTAATTAATTATTATAGGTACATGAATGATAACCGAATCTTCATAAATATCCTTAATTTCGGCTTAATTAGAGTGGGCACCAATTGAGATATCTATAATGAGTAAATTCTCTGAAAATTTATTGAAAAAATCTATTGTCTCTGAGGATCATAATACAATGATCAAAATCCAATCAAACCTCAATTTTTACCGCTCTCAAGATATTGATTATTTATATGATGAAATGTCTGTCTGCAGTTTTCAGCACAAAATTATTTTCTGGATTTTTTGTACATGTTAAGCATTTCGAAATGTACATAAATTGAGCTATCGACAATTCAAAGTGCCGTGCTGGTGTAACTAACACCAGCATATTGGTGTCATTACTGTCATTCGAAAGCTCTTATTTTGTTCACTTATACAGGGTGTCCCGAGAAGAATGCGACAAAAGGATCTCGTGAATCAAGTACATCAGGGAGGACTCTTATCAAGAGGTTTTAATCGTTTGAGGGCCTTCGTTTGGAATATACAGGGTGATATTCATTTGATGGGTGAAATTTCAAAGTTGAATAACTTTTGAACTATTGGACCGAATTATTTCAAATTTGCAAGTTTTGTCACCCTTTACGATTACCATCTTTCAATATTTCAGAAATTGAAGAAATCAGATCCGGACTATCAAAATTTTGGACTTTTTCTATTTCCATGAATATTGGAAAACCCTGTACAGGAATATTATGTTCTTATTACATTTTCGTAACCACAAAGAATCCATTATTGATAAAAATTCAAAATCTCTGCTTGGCACGGTCATACAGGGTGATCAAGAAGTGAGCAGAAAACATTACCTCATGAGTGAAATTTCAAAGTTCAATAACTCTTGAATTATTGGACCGAATTATTTAAAATTTGGGAGATTTGTCACCCTTTATGATTGCCATTTTTCAATATTTTAGAAATTGAATAAATCATATCCGGACTAGCAAAATTTTAGACCTTTTCTATTTTCATGAATATGAAACACCCTGTAGGTGAAGACTATGTTTTTATTGCATTTCACTAACCGCAAAAAATCAATTGATGAGAAAATTCAAAATCTCTGCTTGGTAAGGTCATACAGAGTGATCAAGAAATAAGCAATAAACATTACCTCATGATTGAAATTTCAAACTTCATTAACTCTTAAATTATTCGACGGAATGATTTCGAATTTCAACGTTTTGTCACTCTTTACGATAACCATCTGTCAATATTTCTGAATTTGAATAAATCAGATCCGGACTAGAAAAATTTCAGACATTCTCAGTTTTTGTTGATAGTGTATCACCCTGTTCGTGAACATTATGTTTTTTTTCATTTCAGTAACCATAAAGAATCATTTAATGGAAAAAATTTTAAATCTCTGCTTGACACTATCATACAGAGTGATCTAGGAACTATGAACTTATGAGTTAAATTACATAGTTCGAGAAATCTTTTTGCTCACTTCTTGATCACCATGTATGACCGTGCCAAGCAGAGATTTTGAATTTTTCATTGATTGATTCTTTGTGGTTACGAAAATAAAATAAAAACATAGTGTTCACCTACAGGCTGTTTCAATATTCATGAAAATAGAAAAAAATCTAAAATATTTCGAGTCCGGATCTGATTTCTTCAATTTCTGAAAGAGTGAGAAATGGCAATCGTAAAGGGTGCCAAAAATTCCAAATTTAAAATAATTCGCACTAATAATTCAAGAATTATTGAACTTGGAAATTTCTCACATGAGGTAATGTTTTTGTTTACTTCTTGATCACCCGGTATGACCGTGCCAAGCAGAGATTTTGAATTTTTCTCATTGATTGATTCTTTGTGGTTATGAAAATAAAATAAAAACATAGTGTTCACCTACAGGGTGTTTCAATATTCATGAAAATAAAAAATATCCAAAATTTAAGTCCGGATCTGATTTCTTCAAATTCTGTAATACTGAAAGATGGCAATCGTAAAGGGTGACAAAACTTTCGAATTTGAAATAATTCGGTCGAATAGTTTGAGAGTTATTGAACTTTGAAATTTCAGCCATAAGATGTATGGTTACCGTTTGTCGCATTCGTCCCGGGACACCCTGTATTTCGGAAGATTTTCGAAAAACAAAAATTGTTTGTCTTGCCCCAGGGAGTGAGGTATTTGCGTATTGCTCTTTTCAAAACTGAAATCAATTCTTATCTACGATTTATCATTACAAAGATATGGTTAAGGCCATCTGCACTGGATTTCGATATGTACCGGGTTTTTCACTATAATTTGACACCCCCTTTAACTTTGTTCCTGATGGAGACACAAAAAAATGTTTTGCATAAAAGTTTCACGAAATCAACTGAGGTTTTTTGATATGAGTCCAGAAACTGAACTATATACAGGGTGACCAATATATTGATGGCAACTTCATTTTTTCAAATGGAACACCCTGTATATTTTTCCATATTTGGTTAGCTCTTTTTCCCCTGATTTCGAATATGTAACATATGTTGGTCTATCTCTCTTATTCTGAGCACCACAGAGTTTCAAATTTCAATAACCATCTGGCATAGCGTTTTGGAAGTTCGTGGCCAATTTGATCTTTGGATTGGTAATGGCGTACCCATTTTATGGCCACCAAATAGTCCCGATTTAACACCGTTGGACACATTTTTATAGCCGTTCCTAAAGGAAAAAATTTACTTCAGCAATAATGACAATCAATGAAAGCGAGAAATAATATTAATGATATAACATCAACCAATATTAAACCCATAATTCGGAATTAATCCCGTCAACGCACAAAGAATAATGATAATATTGTAATTATTAGAAACAAATTTTGAAGCTTTAATTTCTGACTTGAATCAGAGTTGTAATAATGCTATCAAAAATAGTCTAATCAACTTCAGACAACTATATGAACTATGTGTATTGAATGAAGGTGGTCATTTTGAGCAATTTCTTTGGTTGATGTTATTCTTACCATACTACCATAGTTTATCATTTTTCATTGGTTAAGTAATTGTTAAGTGTTCATTCTAAAATAATACTTTTGAGTAGTTTGTTTGGATATAAAGAATTTCGTACGTATTTCACATATTTTTTTTATTCGGTGTCATCATTTCGAAACTTTGAAACTCTGAAAATTGAAGAGATACATCCACATACGCATTTATATTCGAGATCAGGAGGAAATAGACTATCAAAAAGAGGAAGAATATACAGGACAGTGTGTCCCATTTAAAAAAATATAGTTGCATTCAATGTTGTTCACCCTGTATATCTTCCCATTGACGTTATTATAACTCCAAAAATGAGCATTTTCAGTTAACGCACTCTGCCACTTGTAAAATGATTACATATCTTGGCAGGTGATTCTTAAAATTTGAAACTTTGTGGTTCTCAGAATAAAAGAGATAGACCAACATATGTTACATATTCGAAATCAGGGGAAAAAGAGCTAGCCAAACATGGAAAAAGATACACGGTTTTTTTTTGAAAAAATGAAGTTGCCATTAATATGTTGGTCACCCTGTATATATTTCAGTTTCTGGACTCATATCAAAAAACCTCAGTTGATTTCGTGAAACTTTTATACGAAACATTTTTTTGTATCACCTTTAGTAACTAAGTTAAAGGGGGGGTCAAATTATAGTGAAAAACCCGGTACTTATGTGTTATGACTAGGTTTTTCTCAGGGAAATCACCCTGTATTTCCAGGAAAGTTTATTGCAGACTCAAATCATTTACCTACGGATTAGGAATTCTACGAGGATGGAAATTTCATTTTTCTGCAGTAAAACGAGTTTCATTATAAAACATTCGCATCTAAAAAAAATTGTGAAATTTTCCTCAATTATATCCACTTTTAACTTTCACTTGGATACATAACATGAACATCATCTATGTATTCAATGTTTTTTTCCGTCAGTCTCAAAATGAAAGGTAAGATTATTGTGTACAGAATTAAACATTAATTACTCATTTTAATGTGCAATTTATGCATTTTTAATGTGATATTGTGACGAGCAATCGAGCACAAAGCATTCAAAATCAATACGAGTAATGTTAAAACTCTACCGGAATATAGAATCATAAAAATTTTATTATGTTAAACGTATGTCTTGTGCAAAATAAGAATGTATTCCAATCAATAATTTAATCCCAATTCATAATGAGGTCGATACAAAATCTTCTAATCAACTCGTTTATTAAACAACGACTAATAGAACTGGTGCGCATCAGTGCGACCTGAGTGCAATTTTTTGAGTTCCATTTGTACAGAGAACAATGAAATGCCCATTCAAATAAGAACCAGTGTGATGCCAGTGAAATTCTGGTGCGCACCAGTACTCTGAATGGTCTCGAACGCTCACGCGTTAAAATATCGTGACCATTAGTCGCTGTCATTAATAACCTAGTTGATTAAATAACTCTTATTGCATTATTTTCTGGAATAAAATATCTATATCTATTGATTACGTCAATAAAATTCCAAGAAAATGAAATGACCAATTGAAAAAACACAATACAGTGAAAATGTCATCATCGAGAATTTCAAAATTGGGGACATAATGGATCATTCGGTCATAAAAAGATCATAACCTTCAGATAACAATAAAACACACTGCTATAAGTCATGATTATTATTATAATTTCAACTCGTATATACGAATTCGGAAATTAGGGATCTCCCTGAAATAATTTTCATTCAATTTTCAAGCGATTACGAGAATTGCGTATCAGGCATTGAAACAATGCTCGTTTATTTGTCGAAATTTATTATCAAGATAAGAGTTCTGTAGCGACGAAAATAAATGATTTTTGATTAAACCACGTAACAATGATTCTACCATCAAGTGTCTAACTTGTAAGGTCGTTTTCTTGGAACCCCTTCGTAAATTTCATAAAAATATACAGGATGTCCCGTAAATACCACGCGAAAGTGACACTGGAGATAGATTGGCATGAGGTCTATCAGATAACATCAACATGACCTCAGTAAAAGTCCGCTGGTTTTCGAGATATCACCACTTTTGCAAACAAAAAATGAAAGAGAAAGTGAGATAAAAGAGAAAGAAGAGCAAAAATAATGGTTGTTTGATACGGTAGCGAGGAAAGAATATCAAGCAACATGTAATTTGGCAACAGGTGATACTTGTGCATTTTTCCTATTTTTAATTATTTCGGCATAAACACATCTCTCGCGACAAAATTATAATTTCTAAGGTTTTGACATAAAAAAATTGGTAGTGTTGTATCATTTTGAAAAGTGCTGGAAATGGACCAGTTTTTACGATTATTTGTCAATTCATTCTGATTTTTTTCACATCAGTCAGTCAAACTTAAGTTAACGTTTTAACTTCGTCATAAAATACAACAAGTTAGACATTATTTTAAAGGATTTGTTCTAGTTCTCGGTGAAGTTATTACTTCATTGTTTAAAGCAACTATTCAGGGTAGCCTAGGTAAAAAAAAACATGAGTTTGAAGACCGAAAATTGGAGATTTTCAAAAAAACACAAAAGTGGTTATATCTCGAAAACCAGCGGACTTTTACTGAGGTCATGTTGATGCTATCTGAAAGACCTAATGTCAATCTATCTCCAGTGTCACTTTCGCGTGGTATTTACGGGACACCCTGTATATCAATCCTGGTTTTTGAACTCTCGTATCACTTAAACAAGTGCTTAGTACATCGTTTTGCCCCAATGTCTGTAATTTTCGAATTTCGAGCCGAAAATGGTCTCAAACGATAGGGTTCGACTCACCGATGATGAATCCGTGGTCAAATTCAATTCTGTCCGTGGTGTCGTCCGTTAGCACGATAACTTCAGAAGGAATTGTTCTAGATACTTGAGATTTTCAGGAGTTTTCATGAGTTCGGTTCCCGAATGCCTCAGGTTGATTGATTTGAAATTATAATCGATCTGGTATAAAGTATTGATTTAGTTATTAATCGTTATTAATAGTGAGCATCATTTCGAATTCAAATTTGTCGTCTCGTAAATGATACTCCATCATGAACCATGAAACTCAGAGTGCTTAATGAACAAATAAGCAAAATATCCTAGGCTCATATCCGTGCTTCAGCGATTTTTGGCAAATGTGATTAATGATCATGAGATACGTGTTTTTTGATAATTCAATTGTGTGAATAAATAAACAATACAGGTTGTTTTACATATTTTATTACCTCCAACATATTAAAGACATTAAAAAAATAGTTCAAGCAAGCGCAGACTTAGCAAAGCTTATTGCAGCAAAGTCTGTCAAGCCAAATCTACCATTCATTAGTTTTAGAGCTGGTTGACTATTAAATTTACACAATAGAAGGAATATACATAAGAACTATATTAAAAAATGAATGAATAAATCAACATTTGTAGAAAAACCATAACAAATAAAAAATGTTGAATATCTTGTAAAGTGAGGATACCATTTGAAAAATTAGACTTCAACACCTTGTATCTCAAAAAAATAAAACGTTTATTATTATGAGACTACTTATTTGATGAATCATCTCTCTTTGTTTGTACTTTCAATCCAGGAACGCAAAATTCACAATTCAAATCTGTATACCATTTTTGATTGTGCGCTTCAATAACTAATCATGTAAAATTTCAGGTGCCTATTCAGAAAAATATATTATGCAACGAGCGTATAATGACAGCAATATTCACGAGGTGAAAGCTGGGCTACGAGCCGTAAGCGAGTGGCCAAAATCACGGAGTGAATATAGCCA
The DNA here is from genome assembly GCA_013421045.1 of Propylea japonica. Lineage (NCBI taxonomy): Eukaryota > Metazoa > Arthropoda > Insecta > Coleoptera > Coccinellidae > Propylea > Propylea japonica. Next base: position 97,512,734 of record CM024242.1, read on the forward strand.
TAATACGCGAGTAGCATACTATACTGTTATATACACGACTACCAAATTTTTTGAATATTTTAACATTTGGCGACCGTGACAAGATCCTTCTATTACAAGTGTGATAAAAGTCGAGTTGACACATGAGAATTTTTTGGAAAACTAATCATTATATTATTATATTTTGTAAAAGAAATTGCTTCAATTAATGTTATAAAAGAAGATTTGGCCTTCGATTGACAAGGCACACCCATATTTATTAGGCGGAGAACTTCAGAAATATTAATTCAAAGAATATAATTTTAGCGCTAAAACTATGAAGCATCTGACAGCAATGAATTATAGCTCATTATTAACTAGTTATTAATGGGTATTATTATGGACGAGAAAACAGACGTATAAAGGGTGGATTATAAAATAGTTGTGGAAAAACATCTTTTTGTGGTAAATTCTTGAACACCAGCTCTAAAACTTTCGTTCAGAATTACATTAATTCATAAATACAAAAATTTCAAGCTTTCAACATTCTCCTACTCCATGTCAGATGTAAGTTACACATAATCAATCATGATTTTTTGTGCCAGCATTCGTTGTTTTCATCATCATTACACAACAGTTTTTTCCAATATATCTCAAAACAAAATTTCAGCGTGTGTTGAAATACTACCTTACAAATTCTCAACACGAAATTATGTTGTAATGACACATCTTAATATATTCATGAAAATGATTGAAACAAACGCCAAATGTAGCTGATGGCAATGCGAAGAATTACAGCCGTCTCTTGTACTGCAGAGTTCGCAGAAAGAGGTCCTCAAGTTGTTTCTTTCATATTTCTTCACTTTGTTACAAACGTTGAGAGTTCCCGAATAGGCATTTAGCTGGCATCCACGTAGGATCACGTGCTTCTCTCCCACTGAAACAGAAAAAACCATTGACTTTTTATGAAAGGTGATGGAAAGATGATGAAAGAGAAAACCCAGCAACATCTTCGACATATGGTACATATGATAAAGTGTCATCAGAAAAAATAAGAAAAATTGGAAATAAGTACAAAGTGAGAACAGCATTCAATATACTCAATGTACTTTCAGAGCTACTCTAACCAAAGTGAAACCTGATAATGAAAATCAATTATCCAAAAACTGCATATATGAAGATTCAAAGAACATAAAACAGTAACTCAATTTGGAGATACTGATAAGTCAAAGATTGTCCAACGTGACTTGAACGAAGACCAAGGATTTTTTGGGGTGAAGCTCCCATGATATCGAAAGAAGAACTGGGAAGGTAGCAGCTTTTATGTCGATAACCGAAAACCCCACCAGTCATCTTTTTGTTGATATCAAAAACATCTGTGCTCCAATAATAAGATCCAGCCTATGTTATGTTCGTTAAATTTGTTTCACTGATTTTAATTGACCTTTTTCTTGTTGATTTTGTTGACTTTCCATTTGCCTAATATGTATGTATATAAACGATTGCTCCGAATTTTTCATTTACATTTATCCTGCTTCATACTAAAAATAGTATATTATACAACGAGCGTATAATAGGGGAAGGTGAGGTATAATGATCCACTTAAGGGAAAATTTTAATTGTGGCTAAAGTTGAAGTCAAAACCGCAAGATTTCAATTGTTGAAGGTAGTAAATTTACTTAACTTTGTATCTTCCTACTTATTTTTCATTTCATCTACGTAGTTTTTTTGTATTAGATATTTTTGTAAAAGTTTAGTAAAGGATCATTTTATACACCCCTGTGGATAAAATGATCCCTGTGGTAGGGGCAAAATGATCCCAGGGATCATTTTATACTACAAGTTAATAAATATCAAATAAAAACTCTGCTGTTTATTTAAATCATAATATGTATTGTTCATAACAATTTAAGTATGTAAGCAAGTTACACAAAACAAAAATATTCGATGGGTTGAAAAATAATATTTTTCTTGGGCGTTTCGCAAAGTCGAGAGAAATTCATCCACAATATTCTTATTGAAACCTCGCGCACGCATTGTAATGTCTGGATGTCTACGTCTAAATCCACGAAGCCATTCAAGTCCAGCTTTTCCTTTAGCTTCGGAAAATTGATGCGGTAAATTATTTCTTTCTGCCATTTTTGGTGAGCTGAGGTTAAGAAATCCTGAGTGGTCAGCCCGTATATTATTCTGGACTCCATGTCAACAAGTTCCAGTTCTTGTTCCAGGTTGAACACTGTTTGTTTGCTTCCTAACTTTTTAGCTGAACCTACAGCTATTTTATTTTTACCTTTGACTCTTCTTTCTAATACCATCACCAGGACCTCAAATTCTCTGCTCGTGGTTTTGTAAGCCATACCATCTCTAATTACTTTTGCATTTATTCTTCAGGCCTCTTTTGGCGATTAGTTTTACGTTTATAAATTCTCGGCATGATCTGTAAACAAAAAATATTAATGTCGTAAAATGGTTCCAGGGATCATTTTAGACACACAGAAGGGAACATTTCACCCCATATACCAAATTACAAAATATCGATCAAAACAAAACCTTCACATACCGCGTACGATGATCGAACATTGCTTAAATATTAGCTAACTGCTACTAATACCAGCAAATAAAACATTTCAGTAAACACTTACCTGTAAAAAAAAGTCCAAAAACCAAGATCAGAACCAATTGTTTGATTATTTTTTTAATAAAATCACGCAAGCACTCGCACCGCATTGACATTTTACAGGTTTACTCGCAGGGGCGCAGGGGAACATATTCATCTATATTTGGATAGATGGTACAAGCTTTTCTGATTTACGGCGGGGGATCATTTGACCCTTAGGGATCGTATTACCTCACTTTCCCCTATACTTACTATTCGAACGATCTTCACGAAATTCCGCAGAAGTCTTGATATTGTCATAGAGTATCTAAATATATTATTCGGACCTATCTGATTTCATGATTACTAATAGGTTTGTTCCAACTCAAGAATTGACCGTACAATGATCGTCAGGATTCTGCGCAATAGATAAAAATGTGTTCCAACTGAAAATGTATCGTTTGAGAACGGTTTCGTTTTTGTTCCATCCTGCTTCGTGACCGTGAGTGGAACGGTTTTGTGAGCGTCATTTCGATCCCTGGTTGGAGCAAGTACTGTTTGGACGGTTCTTGTACGGTCAAAGTTTAGACATGCGCATTAGATCGATTACTAACAGTTTCGTGACCGTCAAATTACCGTACAAAAGTCAGCTGTTGGAACAAACCTATTATATTCGGGTAATATAATCAGAAACAGAGAAGTATTCGACCGATTTGACTCTTTAACGAATTTAACCGAGCCATTGCTACTCTGCAGCTACCCTGAAGATTTCGGGTCTACAGCTATTTCCGTTTCCGTTCGAATGTAAAGCCGGTCCCAGACAATGCGTGCATTCGGCCAATATTTTATGTTCTGTGCATTCGGCCAATGTGCCTTCGTAGTTCGCCTGGGTTACCCTCCCAGACACTGCGCAATCGCGAAATGTTCCGACATTCTGTTGACAAACGTTCGCCAAACGGCCTCAGTATAGAACAGTAGCGGAGAGCGGAGAGGCTAAACGATAATACTTAAAAACACCGTGCAATCACGTCGCACGACTCTGACTGAAGACAGAATAGGGCCAGTATAGTACGCGTAGATAAACACAATGGGTACGTTCAGAAGCACTCAACTGTTGGCTAAAGCAAAAATCAGCTGGGTAGAGTTGGGTTTCAGCGGATGAAAATTCTGAACGCTTCGCTGAGTGATTTACAAATCTGACATATCATGATACATAACCTTATTTTTTATTCAACAACAAGTTTTGGATTTCTTCTGACAGACCTAAATTGTAGCCAGACAATCCTTTTTGATAATCATTTTCGAAATACGCCAGTAAGCAAAATACTCCTAATAAACTTCAACTAAAAACCCTAAACATAAACAAATCACAAAATATCGGTAAATCAGCGGTCAGATGAGTTATAAAGCGTAAATTTTACCGCTGCCAGAAATCGAGATCTGCTGAGAAACATCGCTTTGTCAGCGATTGTTACTGAACGCTATCGCTTCTCAACTACTCAACTGTTGCCAACAGTTGAGTGCTTCTGAACGTACCCATTGTCTGGGAGCTAACACGAATGTGCGCGAATGTACTTCGTCTCTGGTTCGTGCAGCCCGTACCGACAAGGCTTGGATAGAAGGCCCAAATGCCGAAGATACACGAAGTTGAGCTCCCACACACTACGCGAAGCACCGCCAATGCCGAATATTCGTCGAATGCACGCATTGTCTGGGACCGCTTTAAAGAAAGTAGGGCTGCAGAGCCGGACTGTAACGAAGCAAAATAATTTCTATCATTATTTGGTTTCGTTCAATTCAAGTTGACGGAAAATCGGGGAATTGTTATCTCCGCGCTGAAGAGGTACGGCAAATTAGATCGCGATTTCTCGATAACCGCACACGTGGGGCGGAGTCAACTGTTACCGGCCACACGTGTCCGAAAGGTTTAAAATGCGGGATTTTCCGTGAATAAATCAGTCGAATAAACATAACGTCCTGACCACTAATCCAGAAGTAATAGCCGACCAGTCCGTCCAGAAGTAAGTGCCACCAGAGGGTTCTGCAGGGGCAAGTTCAGTTAGGTATGATTGTTTTAATTCTTATTTGCTGGCTTTGATATTTATAAGTATTTTCTCTGTTGTATTTTCCCATCTTCCGCCGCTCGAATCGCAGAGGTGGTGTAGTAGCTTCAAAACGGCTGCATGACTTGTGAGAATTTTGAGATTGCGAGATGGTGTATGCTAGCTTGAAAACGGCGCATATATTGTATTGTTACCTCTCTAGTGTTACTCGAGTTCCTGGGACGTTGTGTGGTAGCTTCAAAAGGCTGCATGAGGTTCTGAAACTCTGAGTCGACAAGAGGGTGTATGTTAGCTTGAAACGGGCACATACACGTCTTGTGTGCCCTTCCGACACCGTTCGAATTTCAGGGGGTTGGTAGTAGCTTGAAACGGCCTGCATGATGCCCTGCAATTCCGAATCGGCAAGAGGGTGTATGTTAGCTGAAACGGCACATACACTGTCTTGTTATGCCCTTCCGCCCCGTTCGAGTTTCTGAGGGGGTTGTGTAGTAGCTTGAAACGGCCTGCATGATGCCTGCAATTCCGAATCGGCAAGAGGGTGTATGTTAGCTTGAAACGGCACATACACTATCTTGTTATGCCCTTCTGGCATCATTCGAACCCCGGAGGTTGTGTAGTAGCTTGAAACGGCCTGCATGACATCCCAGAGTTCTGATGTGCAAGAACGCGTATGTTAGCTTGAAACGGCCCATATGCAGTCT
>CM024242.1:97518151-97575636 GCA_013421045.1 Propylea japonica
CTGTACTGTACTTTCGATCATTTTTAATGATCAGACAAACAAACTAATCATAAAAATTGCTCAAAATGGCCCCTCTGCTTTGTTGACAGGCAGCGGGCCCTCATGACGACCTGTAGCAAAAAAATGAGTTTGGGGCGCTCGCGTAGTGGTCATGTCCGAACAGCAATAACTCTCGAATTGAGTAACTCACAGAAATGACGTCCTTGTGTGTTGAATCATTGAAAAAAAATTATACTTCAATGTGCTAGTTTTTGTACTACTGTGGATTTACCATGAAAATCGTAACAATTTTTTATGGCATTTACAAGTTGAATGTTTTCAAATTGTTCTAAGTATTTTAATGAAAGGTTGTAGTATCATCATTCAAAAAAACATTGTTTTACATCTGCGGGCCCTTAGTGCCCAAAGAAATTGATATTATTTGGAAGGGTCAACGAAAAAAAAGTAAATTCAAAAGGGGGCTACTCCAAAACTAAGGAGGTAAACTTCCCAATGTGGGTGTTTTTGTCGATAATACTAGGTATATTTGATGCACTCAAATTATCGCTAAGTCATGACCAAACACACTGTTTGTCTCAATTAGGTGATTGTTAATATTCTATGTATATGTTAAAAGTTGAGCATTTTGTTCGACTAGGAGAGCGTGCAAACTGATTGATCCAAAGTTATAATCCTTGAATGATCTGATTATATCCGTGTACCCTTCAATTACACACCTCTTTTTTACGGATGCTCAGAACCTAATATCTAGAAAAATTGGGTATATGCTAGTTTGAACCTACGATAGAGGACCATTATAACAAAGCTGGCATTTCCCGCTTCGTGCTCTTGTGTTTGCTCTCTCTGTTTGAAGCAGTTTCAGGTAACATACAAGTCGAGAATTGATTCACCTAGAAAAAAGCACAAGAGTTTAACGGAGGCCAGTCACTTAGTTTGGCGGAAAATAAGTGAAAAAGCTAGAGTGATCGTATTATAAGGATCATTTTGAATTAAGAATAACATTGATTATTTCATACCTGCGATTTCTCATCAGGAATCTGAAATTAAATTATTGAGTTCATTTGGGATAAAGTAAAGCATGTTGTCGCCTAAGAACGCGTGGAAACCGATTGATCCAAACTTGTAATCCTGTACTAAGCTGATTATTCCCGTGTACCCTTCAATTACTCACCGCTTATTTGCTGATGTTTAGAACCTAATATCCAGGAAAATTGGATATGCTAGTTTGAAACTTCCTACGAGAGAGGACCATTATAACAAAGCTGGCATTTCCCGCTTTATCTCTTCTTGTGTTTGCCCTCTCGTTTGAAGCAGGCAAGGCAACATAAACAAGCCGAGAATGTGATTCATCTGGAAAAAGCACAAGAGTCAACAGAGGCCAGTTACTCGGTCGGCGGGAAATAGTGAAAAACTAGGATAATCGTATATAAGGATCACTTTTTCCGTGTATTAATAATAACATTGATCTATTTCATACCTGCGATTTCTCATCAAGAATCTGAAATTAAATTATTGAGTTTCTTCTTCTTCTTCTCTGTGCGGTGCCTTACCGGCAGAACTGAAAATTATTGAGTTAACTTTGGAATTAGAAAAAAACATTTGGGATAAAGAATACCATGTTGTCGCCTAGGAACCTGTGTAAACCGATTGATGCAAACTTATAATCCTGTACTAAGCTGATTATTCCCGTGTACCCTTCAATTACTCAACCCTTATTTACTGATGTTTAGAACTAATATCCAGGAAAATTGGATATGCTAGTTTGAAACTTCCTACGAGAGAGGACCATTATAACAAAGCTGGCATTTCCCGCTTTATCTTCTTGTGTTTGCCCTCTCTGTTTGAAGCAGGCTAGGCAACATAACAAGCCGAGAATGTGATTTATCTGGAAAAAGCACAAGAGTCAACAAAGGCCAGTTACTTAGTGCCCGGAAAATAAGTGAAAAGTTAGGATGATCGTATATAAGGATCACTTTTTCCTTGTATTAATAATAACATTGATCTATTTCATACCTGCGATTTCTCATCAAGAATCTGAAATTCAATTATGGAGTTACTTTGGAATTAGAAAAAAAACATTTGGGATAAAGAATACATGTTGTCGCCTAGGAACCCGTGAAAACCGATTGATCCAAACTTATAATCCTGTACTAAGCTGATTATTCCCGTGTACCCTTCAAATACTCACCCCTTATTTGCTGATGTTTAGAACCTAATATCCAGGAAAATTGGATATGCTAATTTGAAACTTCCTACGAGAGAAGACCATTATAACAAAGCTGGCATTTCCCGCTTTATCTTCTTGTGTTTGCCCTCTCTGTTTGAAGCAGGCAAGGCAACATAACAAGCCGAGAATGTGATTTATCTGGAAAAAGCACAAGAGTCAACAGAGGCCAGGTACTCGGTCGGTGGGAAATAAGTGAAAAACTAGGATGATCGTATATTAGGATCATTTCATTCCTTGTTTTATAGTACTTTTGAACAATTTCATACCTGAATTTCTCATCAGGATCTGAAATTGAATGACTAAAGGTACAGTTGGATCAAAATTCGGAAATTAGAAGAATAAGGGCTATAGGAACTCGTAAGAACTAATTGATCCAAACTTATAATCCTTGAGTGAAAAGCCCTTTTTTCTTCTTGTATTATGAATAACACTGAACTACCTCATACCTGGGATTTCTCATCAGGAATATGAAATAAATGATTGAGTTCATTCTGGAATTCAAAAATGAAAGTAATTTGGGATAACGTAAAGCATATTGGGAACTCGTAAAAACCGATTGATCCAAACTTATAATCCCCGACTAAGCTGATTATTCCTGTGTACCCTTCAATTACTCAGTCAGCTGGGTTAGTTACTCTATCTGATCTGCCGTAAATAAGTGGAAAGGATGGATGATCACATAAAAAAATAATTTTTTTTTTCTTTTTATAGATAAGTTTGAAGTTCTTCATATCTAAGATTCTCCCAGCAATCTGAAATTAAAGATTGAGTTAATTTTCGCTTAAAATTAGAAAAAAATAAACATTTTGATTTGAAAAATTTAATCATGTTGTTCGCTCAGGAACGTGTTAAAAATAATCGATCTGAACTTATAATCGACTGAGCTGATTATTCCCGTGTACCCTTCAATTACTCACCCCTTATTTGCTGATGTTTAGAACCTAATATCCAGGAAATTGGATATGCTAGTTTGAAACTTCCTACGAGAGAGGACCATTATAAACAAAGCTGGCATTTCCCGCTTTATCTTCTTGTGTTGCCCTCTCTGTTTGAAGCAGGCAAGGGCAACATAAAAGCAGAATGTGATTTATCTGGAAAAAGCACAAGAGTCAACAGAGGCCAGTTACTTAGTCGGCGGAAAATAAGTGAAAAGTTAGGATGATCGTATATAAGGATCACTCTTTCCCTGTATTAATAATAACATTGATCTATTTCATACCTGCGATTTCTCATCAAGAATCTGAAATTAAATTATTGAGTTAACTTTGGAATTAGAACAAATACATTTGGGATAAAGAATACCATGTGGTCACCTAGGAACTCGTGAAAACCGAATGATCCAAACTTATAATCCTGGACTAAGCTGATTATTCCCGTGTACCCTTCAATTACTCACCCCTTATTTGCTGATGTTTAGAACCTAATATCCAGGAAAATTGGATATGCTAGTTTGAAACTTCCTACGAGAGAGGACCATTATAACAAAGCTGGCATTTCCCGCTATATCTTCTTGTGTTTTGCCCTCTCTGTTTGAAGCAGGCAAGGCAACATAACAAGCCGAGAATGTGATTTATCTGGAAAAAGCACAGAGTCACAGAGGCCAGTTACTCGGTCGGCGGGAAATAAGTGGAAAGCCAGGTCTCCTGAGCAGTCCTGAGTGTTTATCGACTAATCAATTTTCGAAGTGTTTTCCGACTACCGAGTTGCTTTCCTGATTCAAGGATCCGGTGAGTGCGTTGTAATAAGATACGCCTGAGGGCTTTTCCAACATTTTTCTGAACGTGCCAGAGTTTGTTACGAAGGTGGCAAGGAGTTAAATTCGATGGCTTGAGGGTATCGTGAATAAAAAATTAGGAAACTGGTAATCGGGATGTTGTACCCAATATTTCCGTCTTTATTTGAACGAAAGCTTTTAGGTCTTCCATACTTGAAATCACATATCCTGCTATGGAAATAAAAAGATTTTTTTTCAATATTTCAATTGTATTTTTATAGTTCTGTTATTACGATAGTGGTCAGCTTTGTTATCAAACAAACGTGTTAGAAAGCCAAAATCTATTATTTCTAGATATCGAAATCATCGTTATATATCGTCGATTTCACACAATAAATTTAAAAGATCCATTATGTTGAATGAAATAGTATATAATTTCAACGAGACAAGAAACAACACACAACGAAACAAGTAGAAACTCGTATTCTGTTCTCGGTTTGAGATTACATTTACATGCCACAAGAATTTACTGTCATTGCGCTTAAGCCGGGTTAAAGTCCATCTCAAGCCAACCAACATCATGGCTTGAAATAAAAACATTTAGCATGTGCTTAACCGGTGGCGCAGAATGAATTACGTCTAAAGCACGATACACTTACACACGGTATGCCGACGCTCATCGAGATGGTGACGTCACTGCGGAGCATTTCCATTGCATTTGCGGGATGGAGTGTTAGAACTCCCAGAGAATGATTGGAATAATGCAATTAATCGCAAGTTTATTTGAAAATGCAATTTACTAACAATTTCAAATGAAATTTCTCGATGTCTTTGTTTGTTGATTCTAAAATATACACTGAAATTGTATAAATATATTGTATGTAAGTGAAAAGTATTTATTTGTTTGTTAAAGAAAAAATTATTGAAGGTTCATTGAAGGCTTCGAATAAATAAAAATATTTTTATCATTTTTACGGAAATTTCAATGAATTTCACTCATAATTCGTGAATTTGAAAAGTTTTTTGTCCACTTTTTTCTTCATATTTTGAAAACTGATCTTTCTTATTTAGATCCCTGTCTTAGGTTGGTACGGATTGTGCTCAAGCAAAGAATAACATCGAATGGAATCTGAATGTCATTTTTCAGTTTGCAACCGTATTATCTTCTAACAACTTTGATACTTCCGACTTCGGAAAGCAAAAGTACCTTATTTCGGTTCCCATTTAACTCTTCTGTAATTCTTACAGCCAAAAACTGCGCAATTAGGCATGAATGCAGGTATTATAACAATAATAATATAACTCCACTTTTATCTTTGCTCCTCAATGACGTAGATGAGCGCGCCGGACGAGTTTCAGATACTCCGAATCTGGCATACCGGTGTGAGTGTATCGTGGTCTTAAGGCCATCTCAAAATTTAAGATGCACCTTAGTCGTATTTTAATGCTACGGTGCAATGTGGCCCTAAGGCGAGACTGTAGACAACTCAAGGTATGGGAGGCTCAATGAACCATTAAGTGTGGTAGGGTTTGAGTAGATGCGATCCAAATTTTCATGATGAAAGACTCAAGTTGAGCGCATTATTCATGAAATTCTTTCTCAATGGAAGATTCTTCCGGATATTATCCTCAACAAGAAAATATTTCGATGAACTCAATGTACCTACCTCCCAATTCTCCTGTTAATAAACTTTCCTCTTTGTCGTAATGAATACCACTAAGACACGGTTCTCACATTGAAAGATGATTTTAACTGTATAACTTTCAGGAAAATTGTCTCATGTGAGTTTCGCAAATATTGATTATACAGTCGCCAAACTCTGAAGGCATTAAATGCACTTCTAGCAGTTGCAAAGTTCAGGGCTGACTTGATCCTCCGACCACACTCATATCTCCTTCACACTACAGCCGAATTTACTGTTTCAACTCTTCTTCAGAGTCGATTTATGCCAGCGAGCACTACACACATACCCAAACCATTATTCAGCCAAGGGTCTGGTGTGCCCCTTGGGGAACCTACTGCTCCATAAATTCCATTTACAGCATCCGGTTTCTATAGGGCGATTCATATTTTACACGGCTTACTACACAACTGAGGAGTTTATTATTATATCTAATTAATTTATGAGCGCCGTGTATATCCGGACTGGCTGTTTGTTTTGTATTTTGCTTCGAAAATTGCAGGGTCCTTGCACCAACATTCCGTGCGCGTATATACTGGATAATTATAGGGGAAAATAATAATGTTTTACCTGCGGATTATGGCCGACAACATGTGATGACAGTTCACTCGGCTTTTTCGCGCTTCGTGTATGGGAAAATTGAGATGGTCAGCCAGTGTTGTCATGTTGGGATGTGAGGTTTCTGGAATGAACGCCTTTGGCGCGAATACAATATATGACGAAATTGAAACATAGATTTTGTATAGAATTAAACATTTGAAAAATATTTCCTTGGCTGAGGTTGATATGAAACAGTATACACAAATCGTCAATAGTCTTGGCCTCTTTCGCAGTACGTTTCTGCTGAAGTTAAAACGTACTCATAACATACCTACTCAATCTATTATCGAATGTCCTAATATCTTGTAAGAGAATGAAAAAAATACTTTTCCAGATAAACAACTTAAGTGATTTAATGTCTCCACATGTTTCGAGCTGAAGGTAGCTCATCTTCAGGTGAAAAATACGGCTATAAAACAAAAACTCATGGAGAAACAGCAACAAAGTGAATACAGAACACTAAATTGAATAGAGAAAGAAGGAAGAGTTAAGACAATTAAAATAAATATAAAATCAACTGATAAAAAAACAAAGACAGTGACCAAACTAATCGAAAAATTTAAGAAAATTGAACACAGGCAGAATGTCACCAGAATGGACTTACAGGAAATCTTCAAAAACGATTTACAGGATGCTTGCTGAAGTCATGGAAGTTTTCCGAAATCATATCATCACCAAAAATTAATCAACCATTCACAAAATTGGCAAAGGTATAAAAACAAACATAGACATCTGACATCTACTAAATTCGGCAGTCATGCCATCTAGTATTTAATGTATGTTTTGTTTTGATACCTTTGCCAATTTTGTAAATTGTTGATTATTTTTGTTTTTGATATGATAGGACTCATTTTCGGATCATTTGCATGACTTCAGCAGGAATCCAGATTTCCTGTAAATCTATTCTGCTGACATTCTGCTTTTCTTCAATTTTTTTTAAATTTTCGATTAGTTTGGTCACTGTTTTTGTTTTTTAATCAGCTGATTTTATATTTAGTTTAATTGTTTTAACTTTTCTTCTTGTCTATTCAATTTAGTGTTCTGTATTTAACTTTGTTGCTGTTTCTCCATGGGTTCTTGGTTTTAATTCCGCCTTTGTGTTTTTCTCCTGAAGATGAGCTATTTTCAGCTCGAAACATGTAGAGACATTAAAATCAGTTAAGTTTTTTTTCTGGGAAAGTGTTTTATTCACCTACCTACTTAAGATTATAACTGAAGCGCAGTGTATCACACATTCTAATTTTTCACCTGAGGATTATTATACTTGTTATTATTATTATTCGTTAAAAATAAGAGCCAAGTTAACAGAACTATGGGGCTCAGAATACATACAAAAACATAATGTGTATAATGCTTTTATTCAGTCAGTGATTTAGGCCACTCGCCTGCGACTCTTAAACTTCACCTTGTGAATTTGAATTGCAATAGCAATACCATGGTACGATCGTTCAATGAAATACTTTTATCTACGACTATTATACAGATTCAGAAATTCACATTGGAAACATACGATATTCAATGCATTAGAGAGAGTATTTTGCCGTGCAGTTGGAGAGTGTCATACTTGACATGTTAACACGCTATGTTTCGCTTTCGTTTGTGCGATGGATGGTCTAATGATCAAATATATGGTTGTCTTTCTCGAATCGAATAACACGGGGAGTCCGACGCATTCAGTTCTCGTAAATGCGTCAGGCTGTGCGTAATACTAGATGCGAGTTCTGCAGGTTCCTTACCACACTCCTCGATTGAGTAACTCTCAACGATAAGAGAGAAACCGAACTACAATGTTCCAGTCGCTCATTCATCAAGACATTTACGAATCACGTGAACCTTTCTATTATAGCGCTGGTCAACTACAGGGCAAAATTCTCTCTCTGATGCATTGAAGTTTTTATGCTTCCGATGTGAATTTCCAAACCTGTATAATCTACCCATTATACGCCTGTAGGCTCGCTCAAAATAATACCTATTAGTCACAGTGAATAATGAGTCATTATTCACTGCTGACCGATGCTTCCTTTACTAAGCTTCAATATAAGGTATATTTTGAAAACTGATATTTGTTCAGTATTCTAAACTTGCCCAGCTAACAAATACGGGTATGCCTTCTCAATCAAGGGCCAAATCTACTTTCATTACATTACAGCAATTGAATCAACTTTCATTACAATATATAAGTACAATGACAAATTCTCCGAAAAATTTCTCTTATCTCAACTTGACTTTTTTGATGTAATAGACGAGCCCTCTCACCGTGGTCAAATGTGTAAAACTTCAGGAAATATATTCAGTAGTCTTGGATAAAGTATAGTTTGCTACCCGCGTATAGTGGCTATTACACACTTGGTGATTCACCTAGTGAATAATAGAAATTACTAAAAGCTCGTTGCGTTATATACAATTATCAAACACCTTTTCATCAGAACAAGCTTTTATTTTAATTGGAACGACTTTTCAGTCAAATGACAAACGTCAATTTCACCTCTGTGACTATTAATTGTTGATTCCATCTGAAGCGATGGCCTGACATTAAATTGTCAATCTATCGAACTCGTATAAATATATTCGACCATCTATATGATATATACATATTATATAATCGAAAAAAAGGTGGCCAATGGCCCGTCCATCACCCGTACCGCTTCCATCCGTATCAACTGAATAATAAAATGGACGCCCTGACAATGGCAGTGAACATAGTTATTGGGGCGATGAATAATTAATCCGAGCACACTAGGGATATAAAAAAAACCGCTTGATATATGACGTGCTATTTGTAGCGCGAAACTATTCCAATAATTGCATCGCGACGTTTTACAGTACCCAGAATGGAAATTTGGCCGACATTTACATATATATGACGTTATGCGTTAGCGGGTGACGCCGGTCTTAATTATACGTTGAAGAAGACGATTATATATACATTGCGAGTCATGTTTGCCAAAGTGGGAGAATTTTATCTTAAGTCAAGAAGATTGTTACAAAGAACATTTAAATTTTTCACGTACAGCAATCTCGTGCGAGAAAGTACAACTTTCCGCCCTATTTAGGAAACTGACAACAAAACTCCATTACCCAGAATGAGCAGTTGAAAGAAAAGTTCGCGAGTTATAGATTGATCTTACTATTGAATACTACTGCGTTCAGCCGTTGTCCTCTTCGGTTGTCTCCTTCTAATCTGAAAAAAATCTCATAAGTTGTTATTCTGTGGACGGTTGTAAATACATGTTACCGTTTATCTTCTTGCTGATGTTGTCTGTCTTTAGTTTTGTTCCTTCCTTCTTTCTGTTATGTCATCTTATGTTATCTAAAAAGAAAGAGAAATTTCGTTTAGTTTTCATTTTAGTTATTAGAATTAGTTATACTACTCTGATTCTCGTGGTTCATTAGATAGGTCCTCTAATCTGTTTTCCTAACTTTTATGTTGACTATATTCCTTATCTCTTACTTGTTTGCTTATTAACCATTTCTTCTATAGTTTCAATATTTGTTTCTTTCCTTGTCTCTCTATTAGTCATATATCAAGGAGCACCTATCGCTGATCTTATGACTATGCTACTTGTAGATCTCTTTCTGTGATTTTTCACGTTATGCCACGTGACCCTCGCGTATGTAATAAATACTCGGGATTATCACCGTTTTAATAATCTTCGTCTTGTTTTTTATTGATAGCCTACTATTTCGATTTAATAGAGCATATAGACTACGGCGTAGTTGTGCCGTTCTTTTCTTGTTTTCTTCATTCTGTTTGCTGAATTTAAATTTTTCATCTAGGATTATTCCAAGATATTTCGCTTCGTTCTTCCATTCTAGTTTTTCATTTTCGATCATAAGATTTCCCGCTTTTTCTTTCTTCGAATTAGTACCAATGAAAAATAGTGCGATTGTCTTTTTCGCGTTTATTTTTATTCCCCATTCTATCTAGGATATCCGGCATGTAAATATTGAATAAATATGGTCCTTTGACCGATCCTTACGGTACACCAGCTTCATTGTTCCGTACAGTTGATCTGGTTCCGTTTATATTTTTCAGGTTTCAGGTTTCTCAGATATGATTTTACAATTTCTATAAAAATTTCGAGAATTTCAATTTGATCATCGAATAATTAAGACCCTGGTGCCACATTTTGCCACATTTTTTGAAAGCATTTTCTATGTCAAGAAAGACTGCGCCTCTACATGTAAATAGGTTCATTTTCTCCTCAATTTCTTTGGTCATTCTCAATTGTTGGAGAATTATCGAGTGCTTTTTGTGGAAGCCAAATTGTTGTTTCGAAATAATTTTATTCGTTCCGCGTTAATCTTCCATACAGGGTGTCTACTCATAAAATGGACAAACTTCAATGACGATTACACGAGTGATTTGCAACCAAAAATGTCATATAACAAATGGTCGAAATGTTTACGGTTATTCTTCAATTAAACATTCCGTGATTTCTAGTTTTTCCTCCCAAATCATAGACAAACTAATAAAATAGATGAGCCACTCGTATATTCCGCGACATCTGTCGGAGGAGGAGACTAATACACGAAAAAATTATTTTCAATTTGATAGTTAGATGTCGTTGCATTCATGGAAATCCTATCGAGAAAATAGTAAGTATGTAAAATCATTATTATCAAAAAACCTTTGAATTGTCAACTGACACAAGGAGTGGTTTGACACGTTCTTTTTGAAATATAATAAATTTCGATATGCCTGCAAGAGTGAAGAAGTGTTATTGGATGTGAAAATCGAGATGCAAGAAGGTAATTATAAAATTTACATGTATATTCTGTTAACTATAAGAATTAAGATACTCGTAGTTTTCAAAAAAGTTTTTCATGTATTGAATAAGTTAAGTCGGTAAATACTCATATTTTGTATTATTGAATTCATTAGTTTTAGTTTTTGAGAATGTTTTCAATGCAATTATTAGTTTATTGATTAGATATTTATGAAATAAATCTGTATTTTCAATTGGTGATACCTATTTCAGTTAATAAATTTTCATTCTATCCAGAATTTGATTATTGATCCTCATTTGTCGATTCCAAAAGAAAATCAGATGAAAGTTCGTTGCATGTATTATTTTCATGAAAATAAATTTCCTCACTCATCGATAACTTGCACGAATCCATTTCTGATTTCCTTTTGGAAATTGAATTTCAAAAAACTTTTTGCCTCTTGTATATGGGTGTACCTACCTATTCAAAAGGTGCACTACAGAATTCTTTTTGAGGCAGCTTTACGATAGTGATTCCTTTTTCAATTGAGCTTTTTTCACAAATTAGTAATGTTGTACAAAAAAAGATGGCGTTGAAGCTTGTTCTACTAGTGTCTCATCTATTCTCCGTTTAGTTAGTCTATGTCCCAAATGATCATTATACAATTTTCCTTGTAGTCTCATCAAATTTGACCAGATATTCGGAAAGGCCAATAGATTTGCTACAAAATAAGGAGGTGAATATCACGATTCGGAATCTATTCTATTATTCCAATAGTTTTTTTGATAAAATATTGATATTTATATACACGGTTCCTTTTCAGTAAAAATACCTCATTCAGTGCACTTTCAAATGACATATCAACTTTTGTGCCAGCTGCTCATGCTCCGCCATAATATCATGGCTAACATGATAACAACGAAAAAGTCTAAACATTCCGAACATCTATTTTGAAGTCCTTCGTGTGATTATATGAAAGCCATTAATTCATCTCGCGAGGCTAAATATGGAAATTGGAGGTTCAGAGATAAAGTATGTTGAACTTTGAGCTAGATTTGAGTTATCTGAAGCAAACGTATCCTTTGAAGTTTAGAAGCTGGAGAATACACAGTAAATGTTTTACTATTAATTTTTCTTATTTCCTCATTAAATAGATTTCCATCTTATCTGGGACACCCTGTATAATAATGAAAGAAATAACTCGAAGCACGCAGAATAATAGAATAATAAAACTTCGTCGGTCATATAAATAACCGGTATTTGACGTTTGTTTCACTTCCAATGTATTCGAAAACCAATACAGACAAATCTGCGTTCTACTGCGTGTTTTTGCATTTCAATATTCAGAATTCAGAATATCGACATTTCTCCCAAAGTCTATAATGGTGCAAAACATAACTGCAATATTTAAAATTCAGGGTATCCGTTCCTAAATAATTTAATCATGATAACGCAAATTTCGTATTCCTTTGAGCATTACCAGGAGCGTTGCAGAAATTGGAAATTCATAGCAGTATTATGGTATTATATTTCCAAAGACGTTCCAGAATGAATGCTCTACTCCAATGATTCAAAGTCATTTTTCTTCATTCCCAATTTGCATCAGAATCGCTTTGGAAATTGATTGATTGAATGTCTTTTCTCTGAACGCTGGGGACTAAAATGAATGATCATTTTTATTACGATTGGATATCTAGTTAAGTATCTCCCTTAGAGGAATTACAGAAAAATGATTGAACCTACAGAGACGTAGATTCGGCGGAGATGGGGAGATTACGTTGTCTAAAGACGAGAAAGGCGAGAAATTTGATATTAGGCCATTAGGCTTATTATAGAGCATTATTATCTTACAAGTAAACGAGTGAAACCATTCAAAATGAACAAGGGGAGTTTGAAATTATGACAGCAAAACTGACAGGTAGCTGGCTTTTTCCGACAATTATGAATATGGACCTTTTTTTCACAGGTTGTTACATAATAATATGTCACAACTTGAGGGGATGAATCTACGTATAGTAGATCCATATAAACATGGATCCACCAAAGCTTCGTTACGGTGCTACAGGGTGTTGAAATTTGCAAAAAATTGTTTGTTTCTTCATAACTTCCACAGTTTTTGAATCTTAACTAGTCAAAGTCAAAAAAGTTTTTGAATTGAACGAAGATATCAAAAATTGATTTTACTTTGATAAGTGATAAGGAGGCATGGCTCCGCAAAAGAAAGATTCTAGTTAAGATTCAGGACTTGCGATGATGGATACTGTTGCGCATGCGAAATTTGGACTGAATATCTCAAAAACTGCAAGAAATTTTAACACCCTGTAGCTCCGTAACGAAGCGTTTACGGACCCATATTTATATAAACTTTTTTTCTCAAAATTACATGTGGATTCAATCCCTCAAATTGTGACATACTATTATGTAAACCCTGTATACAGAGTATTTCTTTGGGAAACGGAAAAAAAGTGGACCATGAATGAAACACCCCTAGGAGGTTCCGAATATACTTTATTTTATGGTCTAACAAGTTTCATTTACAAGGATTCGGGTTGTTTTCTTTGAGAGCCCACAACTTATAAGCTAGCAGAATATTTCAATGATATTCGGTACGATCATAAAAAACCTGGAAAGAAACTTCAAGGGTGTGACAAAGTGATCCCTGAACTCTTATGCCATGGACTCAACACTGATACATATAGGAATGCTGAAGAAAACTCAATAAAGTAGACAAAACGACAAGGTCTGGTTTTCAGGTCACTCAGGAATCAAAGGAAATTGAGAAACTAACGAACTAGTCATAAAAGGATCACAAACGCCACTTACCGGCTCAGAACTTTTGGATAAAGAAAAAACTGAAAGAAAAGCACTCTGGCGTAGTCTTCTGGGCATGGATCATTCTAAAAAGTTACTTTAAAAGTTCAAAATTGCAAGGTCCAAAAAGTATTTGGATCTCAGTAGGAATATGTTACGCCGACTCATCGGCTATCGAATAGGACAATGTCGCCTTAGGATGGTTATGAGAAGAAATAAGAAACGTAAGAACTGAGAAAATAAAAAGAGAAAAAATTTAAGAGCTAAGAAACTGAGAAACTAAAAAAAACTTTGAAAAAAAACTAACAAACTATTTACATGTTTGGAAATTCACTACGGAAATATATGAAATTAAATGCATCTGATAGAGAGAAGTTTGCTGTACAGTCGAACAGTGGTAAATTCGATAGACATGAATGGTCCTGTGCACGTTATGCAGTTGTCTTTGTTTTATCGTTGGGAGTGGTCTGAATAAACCAGTATGATAGGCAACTAATGATCATTTATTTATTTCAATATTAAAACTGTGTTTTGGTAGTAGAAAAAAATTATTGAACGAACAAATAAAAGAAATCGAAAAGTTTGAGCTCCTCATTAATCAATATAAATTTTTTATTCCTTTGAAAACAAATTTTCAATGATACAGAATCACAGAATGCAATGAAAGAGTTATTTTTTCACGATGAAGAAATTATATTCACATAATATAATCCATTCTTGATCTTCGTTGAAAGCTGTATAATTAAATTACCTAATCATTATTTCCAGAATACTGCAGCAACTAATTATGTTGCATTCATTCCTCGATTTTTCGATATAAAACTCTGAAATAATTACGAACAGTCACGAACAGAACAATGAAACTAAACCATTGAAAAGAAAAAAAATCTGATACTGTGCTATTCTCATCCCCGCAGAATTCGATCGTCGTGGTTTATTTTGTAAATTATTCAGGAATTTGCATAACTCTCCTCGCCGCTCATTTACGTGATTTTTTTTCCAGCATCGCATCCATTATTTTTAGGTGTGTATAAGGGAAATGCAAATATAAATCGTCGGTCGACTTGAATAGTTTTCCACAACTCGTGCAAAGTGAAGGTGTTGCTTGAACATGGAATTTAAAATACGACCTCTTTTGTTATGCATATCGTTCGATGAGCGATGAGAACTTTCATTTTGTTTTTGATGGATATGATATTCGTTTTTGCGCGTTTGATACTTTTCTGTTTGGAACATGCAATCGGTTCTGCACGAATATCTGTTATTTTAGAAGCGGGATATTATTTTGAAAGACGCGGTTCAATAATTAATGAAGAATTCGATGTCAAAAATTATTCTTACAGTAAACTATTAAACTTCTTGATGAAATGTACAAAAAATGAAACTTTACGAGAACAAGTATTCTAAAGTTATCCTTCCCCGAAACAATTCTCAGATTTCATTATTTTTTAACTATTCCATATGTCTAGATCGGCTTGAGGAACTGAAAAATTTGAAGATTGTTGAGGGTGCTTATTCATTTTGCATTCTTATTTGAATACTTTGGAAACTATCGATCTCATTTTTTGAACTTATGGATTCATTTTTGAGCGCCCGTTATACTTAAAAGAGTGCTTTATCGTTTTGCCCAAATGTCTATAACTTTCGAATTTTGAGCCGAAAATGGTTTCAAACAATAGGGTTAGACTTCCTGATGACGAATTCGTGGTCAAGTTTAATTCTGTCCGTAAAGCCGTCCGTCCGGCCGTTAGCACAAGAACTTTCGAAGGGATTATCTTAGAGACTTGAAATTTTCAGTTCGGGTATCGTACCTATGCCTCGTATCAAATCATATAGGGTGTTCCATGAAATATGGCCATTCAAAATTTTTGTACCTCAACATCTCGGAAAATACGAAACCAATCGAAATGAAATGTTACGGCCAAATTCAAGATGCTGATAACGATCCTCGTTCAAAATGTTGTGACCATAGTGTGAACAAAACCATAGAAACTTTAATTGGAATATTGAAAATAAGAATCTTCATATATTTATAATGGGATATCCGATTCAAGTTAAATTTATTTTGTGAATGAAAATTGATATGATAAAATGTTCGAGCAAAATTTCAAGACGATCATCAGAACTATTGAATTGAATTTTTTTTTATTTATATTTTTACATATTTCATTTTCCCAATAATTTCCTGAATATAATTACGATTATCCTGAGATTCTACTTTTATATATTTGGTATTGCCCCGCCAAGGAACGAGCGCTCAAAAGCTCCTGCTCAGGGCTTTTCTTGAATTTTTTCTGTCCCAATTCAAAACTTTCAATGGAGATTTCATGCTTCCATCCGGAATATAGCTAATTTACGCCTAGTAAACTTCCGAACTCGAAATTACTATAGAAGGTTTGAAATTAGAAGGAAATTGATGATCAATTTGGCAGATCGTCCGCCTGCTTCTCAGAAGAAGACAAGTTCAGTTACCAGGCGTGAACACTGTAACCTCCCATATGAATGCCTTCAAGATTATGCTACACTCATTGGCAAAATAATCCAACCACACAATGAATCGATGAAATTTTTTAGTTCAATAATGTGGCATTTTGAGTACGATCGAATTGATTTTCTTCCAATTGTGGGTAGGTATAGTCATCCGAAATCATAGAGATAGAATATCTCTATGGTAGGTATAGTCATCCGAAATCAATCAGAAGTTTTGAATTCGAAAAAACTTGGCGCACATAATTTCATAGAGGGCGAAACGAAATCTGTTTTTTTCCTCTAACTCTGAAACCACTTGTCGCGTGGTACAATTTTTCTAACATATGATTTTTATTGAGTCATCAAGACACATCTTCTCTTGATAATTTAATTCTACATTTATTACAAAAGTTCGATTTTTATTGAAGATTTACCTACCTAGGGTTTTCAGTAAAACATTTTAGTTAACAATTTCGCTATGTCAATAATAATAATAATAATAAATGTGTTTATTTCAACAAGAAAAAAAACAATTTTTTTTGTGGAAACGGCGAGATTCAGTGCATCAATCGGTTTACTGTTCAATCTAACCAATAACAGTACTTTCTCAAATTAAAATTCCATACGAACGTTATGGAAATAAACTGAAAACTAAGTGAAAAACATAAATAGTAAATGAGAGTTTTTTCTTCCGGACACGGATAACAGCTGTGATTCGTCTTGTCACTTGTCAATTTTGACACAGTGCAATTATTGCTGTGGGCTCTTTCACTTTATACAATACAATTATCGCTGTAATTATGAGGTAATTGCACTCCATTTACATATTAGGATTTTTGACACGATGGAAATATGTGCTATAATTATGAGGTAATTACACTTCATTTACATAGGATTTTTGAAAGGAGGGAAATATTCTCTGTAATTATGAGGTAATTGCACTTCATTTACATGGGATTTTTAACAAGAGCAAAATATTCGCTGTATTATGAGGTAGGTTCCCTTCATTTACATAGGGTTTTTTAGACAGGGCGAAAATTACGCTGTAATTATGAGGTAAGTATCTACACTCCGTTTACATGGAATTCATGACAGGAGTGAAAGATTCGCTGATTTTTGCTATAATTGGGCTCCATTTAAATATAATAATTGTGGACAACAGAGAGTTTGACAATCTTCAAAGCTCTTGTTGTTTGTTCGAGGTAAAGCTTTATTTTTGGGGTTCATTTCTCGTTCTTATTCATCCCTACGTATAAAAGCCTGCAGTTTACACCAGTTTCACACTCTTTTCACTATCTCGTAATAGGAGATGGAAAAGCCGCCGGCTCACCTGTCAATTCCAATCTATCAACGCAGCGTTCTCTAATGCGGGTTCCGGGCGTTAATTCTCGGGATCACTAGCTCACGAACGTATACGTTCGTGAGTGGGTAAAATCGAAGGAATAATTCGGAACAAGTTAATTCCTGAGCATATTGTCAACTACTCGTCCGGAAGAAAGTGTACATTCATTTTGAACGCATAAAAAAATCATTAGAATTTCCAGAAATCTACTCTCAAAATGTCACGAACATATACGTTCGTTGAACGAGTGATCCCGAGAATTGACACCCCGTTCATCGGAACAGATCTAACTCGGTCCATAAACTCGCTATTTATTGAATCCAGGACCACAGAGAGCTCTTATTGAAAGGTTGTGGATTATTGGTACTGCCGGCAGTTTTCTGCCCTGTCAGAGGCCATTCTGTAATTGGTCTCGCATACCTTATTGCGAAGGCTCCTTTCCATTCCGTTGCTGATGTTTGTATAAGAGAAGACATGTAATTTAATGAAATAATTTTTGACAGTAGACATATATTCTATAAGTAATTATGAATATCTTTCTGCATCAGTAGGACCCAGCGAACTTAAGGTTTGACAATCTTCCAAGCTCTAGTAGCTTGTGTGAGGTTATGCTTTAGTTTTGGGGAGGTTAGGCTTCATTTTTGGTGAATCGTCCAAAAAAACTGCTTCCTTCCCAGCTAGAGTACTATCCATTCCTGGTTTTCATTTATCTTTACGCATAAAAGCCTGGCAATTACTGCAGTTATACACCTTTTCCACTGCCTCGTATTAGGAAATGGAACCTGTCATTTCTAATTTATCAACGGAGCGTTCTCTAATGCGGGTTCCGTTCATCAGAAAAGATCTAAATCGGTCCATAAACTCGCTATTTATCGAGTCGAGGACCGCAGAGAGCTGTAATTGAAAACGCCGTCCATTATTGGTACAGCCGGCAGTTTGCCGCCTCTTTTAGAGGCTATTTTGTAATTGGACTTGCGAGGTACTTATGTTATGTATTCAAATAGGAGAAGACATATTTTTTAATGAAATAATTTTTGACAGCAGATACATATTCCATCTGAAGATCTTTCTTCATCAATAGGACCAAGCGACTGAACACTCTCTAGAACTCTTGTAGTTTGTGTGAGGTTGTGCTTTATTTTTGGAGAACAGGCGAAAGAACTGTTTCATTAACAGCTTCAGTTCCTTTAATTTCTCATTCCCATTATTTTTACGCATGAAATAAGCCTGTAGAATACAGTTTCACACTTCTTCATAGGAAATGAAAAAGCCTCCGGTTCACCTGTCAATTCGAATCTATCAACGAAGCGTTCTCTAATGCGGGTTCCGTTCATCGCAACAGATCTAAATCGGTCCATAAACTCGCCATTTATCGAGTCCAGGACCGCAGAGAGCTGTAATTGAAAACGCCGTGCATTATTGGTACAGCCGGCAGTTTGCCGCCCCTTTCAGAGGCCATTTTTTAATTGGTCTCGCATACCTTATTGCGAGGCTCTTTTCCGCTCCGGTACCGATGCTATGTACGCAATAGGAGAGGAAATGTAATTTTACCCGCTTATTTTCGATACGGACACACAGCCCTCGACCGGCGTTTTGTTCGGGATATAATGGGAAAACAGATTGCAGGAATTATGGCTTTTCGCCAGTATTAACGGGAAAAGGGAAATCATAAATACTTCGAAAAGTGGGGATTGCCGAAATGCCGATATTTATTCATCGTTCGGGTATTAAATGCTGAAAGAGATCCGATGGTGATTTTGAACGCCGTGTTAGCGCTGTAAGGATTACCTGCTATTTATGCATTTAGACTTCGCAACACTGACAAAGTGCGATCCATTAAGGTACATCAGGCAAAATCAGGCAAATTTGAAATGAATTGGAAAACTTCGGAGCAACTGGTGACTGTTCGAGCTAGGACATTGTTGAAAGGAGAAATATCTTATTCTCTTACGTGTTTCAGTTCCTTAGTTTCAGAAAAAAAAATCTGGGAAGAATAGCGAGCAAAAGGAAAATATCACAATCTATTCAGAGTTTGTAATTCACATTTGTGAAATCAATTAAAGAGGGTGGTTCCAGATAGTTGATATGGAAAGACTTCACATTATTTATTACTACGAAAGAGAAATATTGATTTTATATGAGTAATTTCCATGAGTGTAGGTAGCCCCATTATTTGATTTGCAATACTGAGTCTTTTCTCTGACATAGCAAATCCAAATCTCAAAAAATTTTATTTTTGTAGAACACTTTCTTTGGGGATAGATGCCTACAAGTATGGATAATTGCTCCACCATGAAAATACTGGAAGGGATAGATGCCCTTCATACTGTGTGAACTAAAAACCCAACTGAATTCAATGAGATGTTCTATGCTTAAAACAGCAACTTTATCTACGCAACATGGATGGAATTAACAACAAACAAACAATTTACCCTATTGACTAACAAGAGCATTCTAATGGGAAATTATGAAATCAATTCGTGAGCTGTATTCTGTAACATATAACATAGAAGAAAGCTGTCTAATAAACGCAATGCAATTACAGTGGGCTGTATAAAATTCAAAGTTGATCAGTAGTGTTCGTACTGAACAAGGTTCAGTTCAAATAGGAAATATTTCATCGCTGAAACCATCTCTCAACAAGAGTTAACGGACAGACTAAAAGTTAAGTAAGAAACTACCGATGAGTAACTAAACGAAGGCAATTCAGACCAACTTATGGAAAGTATCTACCGATGACAAGATAAACGGAGGCAATTACTTATACCGAGCTGTTCAGAAATGCACATTGGACGATGTAATCCCAAATAATGATCAAATTCCAAAGTACTGGTCAGAATAATAGTTATTTAATAAACTAGGTTATTAAAGACAGCGATTAATGGTCAAGATATTTTAAAGCGTGAGCGGAGCGAACGCTTTAATAGTTCGAGACCATTAGTCGCTCGATTAATAACCGAGTTTATTACAAGATTTTTCCGACGATCTCAATATGATATGTGTATGAATTCTTGATTGAAATACATTTTCATTCTGTACAAGACATACATTTGACATAATGAAATTTCTATGTATCTATGTTCCAGTAGAGTTTTGACATTTCTCGTAGTGCTTCTGAATACTTTGTGAACGGTTGCCATGAGGATTGCACATTAAAATAGCCAAAAATTGAGCATTAAAATGGGTCATTAATGATCAATTTCGTACACATTAAAATCACCTTTTATTTCGAGGTCGGCGGAAAATAAACTTAAATGAAATATACATCCTCCAATCAGAGAGGTCTAAGGTAAACGGCAAATCTAAATTCTGAGCGGACTGAAAGGACTTCATACCATATTACATCACCAGAGGTCTAAAAATACTCATTAAGATAAAGAAAAAATGACAAAAAAAATTCTTTGCTTTAGGGAGGCTAACCTAACAAATTTTACAACATAGATGAATTGAAAATAGTAATCAATGGGACACTGACGAGGCCTAATGAGGCCGAAACCGGTCTCTGTCTCTTCCCTCATTGACAACATCTTGAATAAATCATCCCAGTCCGCATGAAGAAGGTTTTGTGAGCCTATAAATTGAAGATTGTATTCATTTCGATGATTACTATTTTCAATTTATCTATGTTTCAAAAATTTGTTAGGTTAGCCTCCTTAAAGGCAAAGAATTTTGTTTGTTTGTCATTTTTTCTTTATCTTAAAATCACTTGGCTTCACAGCCGCCAAAAATTGGGTGTTTCCATCACTCGGAGAAACTTGCATGAAGGCCCTGAAATAGGACCACTGCTAACATCTCAAAGAGTGAAGAGGAAGTAATCAGTGCTTTCAGCATGCGATCTGTGATGATTGAACTTCTCATTTGACACTACTCACTACTAGTTGTCACCATCTGTAAGATACTACTCGATAGCTTCTTACAAGTAGTCTTAAATGTAGAAGTTTTTCAATAAGATGTTGTCTCTGAGGGATATGGGACACTGACGAGGCCTAATGAGGCCGAAACCGGTCTGTCTCTTCCCTCATTGACAACATCTTCAATAAATCATCTCAGTCCGTATGAAGAAGGTTCTGTGAGCCTATAAATTGAAGATTGTAGTCATTTCGAAGATTACTATTTTCAATTTATCTATGTTTAAAAAAAAAGTCTAAAAATACGTCTGAAAGAGATTAATTAAGTCGGAAATTATTAAAGGAACGAGAAAATTATCATTCGAATTACCTTTCGTCTGATCACAATTTACCACGCCATATCGCAGATCTCAACGATTACTTAAATTATTAAAAATTATAAAAGATGACTAAACTACGACAATACAACATAAGTTCTATGATTTTGACATCGAACAAATTCTTTACCATTGGCGAAGCGCCAATTTTAACACAATCAGATTTGAGAAAAGAGGAAGCATTAGACTCAGGCTCTTGTAGGGGTGGATCACACTCTTAAAGCATAAACAAACTGAATAAGTTTTTTTTTCTACGAGAGGTTAAGGCAATTCACAGATCATTGTATCGTGAGATATCTCTCTCAGCAGATCATTGAGAAATACTATGATATCTGTAGGTTATGTACATCTTCTATTATCACCGAACATATTTTAGCTAAGAACATGTGTTGGCGAAAGGCACTCATTTGGCTGAGTGATCTGAATCTATGGCAACCGATTCAACAGCAGCACGGTTGAAATAACCGTTTTTTATCTATATTTTATAGACTCTTTTCTGGAAAAAATACACAAATTCTTGCAGAATCAAGAGAATAAAAGGAGTAATCAAACAATGAAACAATTCGTTTGTTTTGATCGTATTAATACAAAGATTAGAGGGTGATATTTTGATTAGAGCTGAAGTAGTCCATATTCCATCACTCTTCCCTTCCATCATTTCATTATAGTTTGATAAAGATTATCTTCCTAGAGCCTGACCAAATCGACCTCAATATACGAAGCCTGTTTTTTCTGCTGATGAATAATTAATTGAAACCAGTTTGAATAATTTATTTAACGGTGGCCCTTGTTCTGGGAATAAATGAAATATTTATTTCCCCATCAGTTCTTTCGTTATTCTCTTCACATTATAGTGAGTAATTAACTTGATGTATCGAAAGTTTGATCTCTTGTAATCTCCCCATAAAAAGTATTTTCATCGCAAACTTTTCCGTTCAACGCTGATAAATATCATGGACTATATTTGGAGGTGTTTAGGAAACAGCAATATTCCTTATTTATTTATATTTTCAGTGACATACTTTCAAAACATAGATATGGAATAACACGAACTAGCAGTCACGTGACTTTCACGAATTATTTCGGTATATCTAAGTATGATTATACTGCCTCAACACCATAAAGCAACTGGCAATAAAGTGTGGGTACCAGGAAAAAGTGGTGCTAAAGGAAAAGAAAATGCCGATGAACTTGCAGAAAGTGCACCAACCTCTGAGTGAGAAATAAACATAGATATGCCCTTCTGAATAGTACTGCATTGTATTCATACAAGCATTAGAGTGAGATGAAGAGCATTTCACTGTCACACTGGGATGAAGTAAACAATTGGTTAGATTTGCATTTCTCGAATTCTTGAATATAATACAATATTTTCGTAATTTTGCCCCAGCTATAATTAACGGAATATCCTTAAGCAACAACAAACTGCCACCAAATCATTGAAATAATTCAGTTTATGAACGTCAAATCGAAATGAAAATGTAAACGCATCGTATCAAGAAACTGCTCCTGATCCACAAATACTGCAAATCTCATCTGCAACGCATAGGATGTTGATGCACCTGAAGAGATTGCTATAAATCAATGAATTTCAAATAACGGCATTTTATTATAGTTTAATACGAATTATTTTCCCATTTGCCCACTGAAGTTGAAGCTTCTTATCCTATTTCCATCGATAAATAATTCAAAGAATCATCTCTGAATAATGGATAAATAAATTATTCAATTCCTCACTAGTTGTTTCATTGTTTTCTTCGCCCTATAATGTCTAATTATATTTGTGTATAGAAAGTTCGATCTCTGTTAATCTCCACCATGAAAAAGGTATTTATCGCAAACTTTTCTGTTGCACGCTACATAATATAGCGTTGGATATCTTTGGGTCAGAATACAAGCGATAAAGCACACTTATTTATTTATATTCCTCGAGAATACTTCGAAAGCAAGGACATAGAATAATATACACTTGCCTCCATCTAACCTAAGCACGCAGTTTCCTGAGACCCATCAATAAAATAAAGGGGAGACCATAGTTATAAAGATACACTTGAAATATACATTCCTTCGGGACAAATATCGGCTGTCCCCAACTGAATTGGTGTTGAAAAGTTGAGATTCATTTGATATTTATATTCCTTGTTCTTATATATGTACACACACCTACATCTGGCCTTCTGGCAGACCGTAAACAAAATAACTTTCAAAAAGGACAACTGAAAAAACAGAAAATTCCAATAATTGCTTTATGTTTGAACATTAATGTTGAAAATATGAATGAAAAGTAGGAGACCAATGGTTGAACGAACGTTTTTCCAATATGAACAATCGTGGCAAAGATTCTGAGATGAATTATGTTGTTCGATTGATTCGGTTGATGTCGCAGAGCATTGTCGCATAAAATAATCAGAAACTTCATATTTTCATAACAATAAATCCAATTGTAGTGCAATTATTTTTTGAATGGAAATGGATATTCTGAATGTCCATGCAAAATTTCAAGAGGATCGAATAATCAGAACGATAGAATCTGAGTTCTTTAATTGTTTTAACATATTTAGAATTTTGAATAATTTCCAGAATATTGTTCCAACCGTGATGAGATTTTGCATTCATATTATATTTAGTATCAATCTTAGGTCCTATACAATATTTCGAAGTAATAGCCTTTTTGCTCCACCAATAAACGAGCGCTAAAAGCACCTGCCCAGTGACTTCTTAGATGGCAGAGAATTTTTTTAAGTAGGTCATACTGCGAATTTGGTGTTGAATCCAAACTTAAATAAAAATATAGGTAGATTCATTTGAAATAAGAAAGTAGATCCGTGTTTGAGATAGACGTGGCAACAAGTATTTAGGGCGAAGAGTTTCTTCATCCTCAAGGCTCTACCTTAAATTTCAGAACGATTTATTCACTAATTCTCCAAAAACTCCTAATAGTCCGACTCAAAAGAAAAACTTTGTATTTTTATAGTAACACTTCGTTTGAAAGAAATCAAAAGTTTTCTTATATCAAATCCTTTATTGTTCTATTGACTAAACATCGAACTGGTACCTCTACAAAAAAGATATATCACAAAGTCATTTTTCAGTCGTGGTCGTAAGTGCCATAGTTATATCGAATAATTTTCCAATCTACCATGCAGCAGCACCTAAGGCACCAAGTCCACCAATATTAGCTGTTGGTCCCCAAAGTCCATCAGCAACAACTTTTCCTGAGGGTCCAGCTACTACGACAGGGGCAGTTGGTGGTCCTCTAATAGCGGCACCAACACCAGTAGCAGCGATTGAGCCACCTCCAGCAGTGATGGCAGCTACACCAGTAGCAACTGGTGCTGCAACAGCAATGGGAGCAGCAATGGCGGCTGGAACACCAATGGCACCTATACCTGGGCTTGAGATAGCGATAGCACTAGGTGGAACGAGCAAAGCACCACCACAGCATCCAGCTCCGAGAAGGCTGGGAGCAGCTGATGCTGCGGCCACACAGGCTAGGACAGTGATCAACTGAAATGATGAACACAAGATTAAATTTACCTAATTCAGAACAATGAAGCAGAGCCGGACCGTGGGCGTGGCGAGGGAGGCATTTGCCACGGGGCGCAAACGACCTAGGGGCGCAAAATGTGAAATATGAAATATTCCATTTTACATCAAGATTGACTTCAAGCTCTATATTTCAAAGTGGCGAATTTACCAGTTTACAAATTGAGAAACACGTAGTTAACGAACACTACCAAAACGGAACAAAATCCTAGAAAATTATACATGGCGAGAAACATGGTGCATTGTCCATTACCTTAAAATATGGGAGATTATTGTCAATAAAAGGTTCTTCAAAATAAAGGGTTTTCCAAAAAGAGGTGTTATTTTGAATTTGAGTAGAAACTACTGTCATAAATAAAAATGAAACGATACACGCTTCAAGAACCTTGTCGGACCGCAATGAAGAAGTTGGTGGAAAAATTCGAGATCTTGGGACAAGTTAGTGATGTGAAGAATAAAACCCGTGCACGTCGCTCGAGAACAGCCGAAAATAATGCTGCTGCCGCCGAAAGTGTTAAAGAAAATCCAGATTTGTCCATGCCTCGTCGTTCTTTCGAAATAGGGATTCCACAAACGTCATTACACCGTATTTTGCATAAAGATTTGGGTCTTATGACTTATGAAGTTCAGTTAACACAAGAACCGGAATTCCATCGAAAAATCATCTTGAGTGATGAGGCCCATTTCCACCTCGGTGGCTTCGTCAACAAGCAGAATTGTCGCATCTGGGACTCGGAAAACCCAAGAGTTATTGTTGAAAAGCCTCTCTATCCGCAACGTGTTACTGTTTGGTGCGGTTCATGGTCCGGCGGAGTCATTGGACCACTTTTCGGAAAATGAGGCGGGAGCAACAGTTACGGTGAATGGATTGCCCTATCGAGAAATGATCAATGATTTTTTATGGCCGAAATTGGATAGTACTGATCTGGACAACGTTTACATTCAACAAGACGGCGTTACGTGCCCCACAAGCAACGAAACCATTGGTCTTTTGCGGGAAAAGTTTCCGAACCGTGTTATCTCTCGAAGAGGTGATTACAATTGGCCACCGAGATCTTGTGATTTTAATATTCTTCTTGGAGTCCCGCAAGGATCAGTACTAGGTCCTCTTATCTTTCTACTTTTTATAAATGACCTTCCTGACCACATAATAGCGGAATTGCTTGTCATGTTCGCCGATGACGTTTCGTTTGCAATCTCTGCGAAAACGCGTGAGGAGCTAATATCAAAGTGTTCTTCATTGATGGAAAGATTTGTCGTATGGTGTAAAGTAAACTCTGTGATAGTTAATATCGACAAAACTGAGTGGGTTGTTTTCAACCTCAAGAATCAAAATGAAACATTCACTTTCAACCATGACGACATCTCAATTACATCTAAATCATCTATAAAATTTCTGGGTTTAGTTGTAGATGAACAACTTAGATGGTGCGACCACTTAGAATATCTAGTCAAAAAGCTGAACACGTCCTACTACGCTTTAAGCAGATTAAGAGGTTATTTGCCCGTTGAGTCCTTGATAACCATCTACCATAGTCTTTTTCATACACATTTGAACTATAATACGTTAATTTGGGGTAATTCTGTGAATATCTCACGAATATTGATTGCTCAGAAACGGGTCATTCGCCTGATTTTTGGATTGAATAATCAGACATCGTGTAGACCAATATTCATTAAAAACAAGATTATGACGGTGACATGCCTGTACATATACAAATGTCTAGTATATATAAAAGAGAATATTAACGATATTCCCAAGCTTTCTGGTGATTTCAAGTACAAAACAAGAAATGTTACAACATTGTTTATTCCTCAGCACAGAACATCTAAGTATGAATCCTCTCCACATTTCCAGGGTATTAGAATGTTCAACCATTTACCTGTTGCAATGAGGCAGCTTGGTTTTTCTGTGTTCAGGTCTAGGTTAAGATCTCTGTTAGTAGATAAGGCGTATTATAGTGTTGCGGAATTTTTCAGTGATACTAATTTTGTATAAATTTGTCTTTAATTTAAATTCAATATTTTTTTTTTCTCTTTCTCTGTATACTGACCTGTCTTATACGCCACTGTGTGTCTAAATGGATCAATAAACATTATTATTATTATTATTATTATTATTATTTAACACCTTGCGACTTCGTGAAAGAGAAGGTCTACGCCAATAGTCCAGCGTCGATTCAAACCTCGAAGATGGAATTCGTGAGGCTATCGAGGCCATAGGGCAGCCACTTTGCGATTTGGTTATGGAAAATTTCATTAAAAGGATATGGTCCTGTAAGCATGATCGTGGTGGTCATTTGCCTGATGTTATTTTCCACTAATAACGGCATAGCTTCTTCTTCATAATGAAATAAACATCCCATAATTTGTATTGAAAAATGGCATTTTTCTTTTAATATCAAAATAACACGTTTTATTGGAAAACCCCTTATAATCAATAAATGTCTATTATAAAAATCATATATGTATTGAAAAATAAATTTCTTCAAGGGCGCATTTTGATAGTTTGCCACAGGCGCTAGAATCCTAGTTCCGGCTCTGCAATGAAGAATGAACATGAAATTAAAGAACCCCTCACATTTTGTATGAGAATTGGCTCCCGGTGGATTTGGCTGAAAATTTGATATGATGTTCTACTAATCCTTCTGATCAAATGTCTTTACAGTCACGAAGCTGAAAAATGCATACTTCTAGGAGTTTTTAGCGATGAACACAAGATTAAATTTACCTAATTCAGAACAATGAAGAATGAACATGAAATTAAAGAACCCCTCACATTTTGTATGAGAATTGGCTCCCGGTGGATTTGGCTGAAAATTTGATATGATGTTCTACTAATCCTTCTGATCAATGTCTTTACAGTCACGAAGCTGAAAAATGCATACTTCTAGGAGTTTTTAGCGATTTTTTGTATCCATTATGACTTACGTATTACCGTTCACACAGAAATGTTTGAGAATATTTCGTGATTATTGAAAGCAGATGCTGTCAATTCGAAATATTTTCAAACATTTCTGTGTGAACAGTAATACGTAAGCCATAATGGATACAAAAAATCGCTAAAAACTCCTAGAAGTATGCATTTTTCAGCTTCGTGACTGTTGAGACATTTGATCAGAAGGGTTAGTAGAACATCATATCAAATTTTCAGCCAAATCCACCGGGAGCCAATTCCCATAATACGTAAGCCATAATGGATACAAAAAATCGCTAAAAACTGCTAGAAGTATGCATTTTTCAGCTTTGTTACTGTTTAGACATTTGATCAGAAGGATTAGTAGGACATCATATCAAATTTTCAGCCAAATCCACCGGGAGCCAATTCCCATACAAAATGTGCGGAATCCTTTACCTAATTCAGAACAATGAAGATGGATAATCAAGTTTGAAAAATATCGTATGCTACAAAAGGTTCGAACCGAAATGACTCAGGAAAAATTATACCTGTGTATTGTAACAATGTAATTTCAGCCTCAATCTTGTCTATAGTCATCATAAACCATCAAAGAAAAACTTTTTTCCCTCAAATAAGGACGAAAAGTTAGTGAAAGTTTGGCCACGCATAAAAATCGTGGATACCGAAATAAATAGTAAAGATTTTTCCAATTAGAGGTGTTATTGTGAATAGAACGCTATTTTGATAGATATCACGTTTGAAGCTGTCATTTGTTGACATTTGACAAGTAGAAAATACGCCATTAATAAAAATGGAACGATACACGCTTCAAGAACGCATTGAAATTATTCAAGTTCCCTATAAAAATGGTGAAAATTTGGCAGAGACGGTTCGTAAAATTCGAACGTTTTTGGGTCGTCGTGAAACACCTTGTCAAACCGCAATAAAGAAATTTGTGGAAAAGTTCGAGCTGTTCGGACAAGTAATTGATGTTAATAATAAAACCGTGCACGTCGCTCAAAAACAGCTGAGAATATTGCTGCTGTAGCCGGAAGTGATGACGAAAACCCAGGTTTGTTCATTTCTAGTCGTTCTTTGGAATTAGGCATTCTACAATATTTTTTTATGGCCGAAATTGGATAGTATTGATCTGGACAACGTTCACTTTCAACAAGACGGGGCTTTGTGCAACAGAAGCAACGAAACCATAGATTTTTTGCGGGAAAAGTTTCCGGACCGTGTTATCTCTCAAATAGGTGATCACAATTGGTCACCGAAATCTTGTGCTTGAACACCTTGCGACTTCTTCCTTTTGGGCCACCTGAAAGAGGAGGTCTACGCCCAGCGTCGATTCACGACCTCAAAGATGGAATTGGTGAAGCTATCGAGGACAAAGAGCCGCCACTTTACGATTAGATTATGGAATATTTCATTAAAAGGATATGGTCCTGTAAGCGTGGTCGTTATTTTCCGCTATTAACGGCATAGCTTCTTATTTATAATGAGATAAACATCCGATCATTTATATTGAAAAATGGCATTTTTCTTTGGATATCAAAATGTTACCTCTTATTGGAAAACTCTTCATCAATAAGCAGTCAGCACTAATAATGAGTTAATGGTTCAAGGAGAATACTGATAATCAAAAAAAATTTTGGTTTTGTCTTCGTCAAAGTTTCTAATGAATCCCGTAAATGTAACACCATTTGTAATGATATTATAGGGCAAAAATTCAAATTCGAAATACGGATGCTCTGACAATGAAGGCATCTGATAATAAGACACGGTCTCATGGAATACTCAATAACGGACTGAATAAAATGTAATTTAATGGTTTGAAATGGTTCCGTATATTTCCATTCAACAAAAATCATTTATTTGCCTCGTTTATCATCATCATTTGATTTAAATTGCCAATTTCCATTTGTTTTGGCCAATTTGTTATTTCAAATCACATCGTTATGAATAAATGCATAAATGAATCGTATAAATGTTACTGAAATGATTATTATTTATTTGGCCCCAGAAATAAGTTCGCGAGATTTCCTGTTTATTTAAAAAAATCCGATAAATCTGCGCAGGTGTTATTGAGCGTTTGTTTATTGGTGGAGCAATGAGGCTATTACTTTCAAAATTTGTATAGGACTTGATATAGCATCTAGCATCTTGCTTGTGGTCGCAAAATTTCATTCCGATTGGTTTCGTTCTGTCTGAGATATCGAGGAACAAAAAATTTGAATGTCCATAATTTATGGAACAAACTGTACTTTTTGGCTGGTTAGTGAGCTCAAACGTGGCGAACTCACCCTGAAAATCCCAAGTTTTTAGGACAATCCCTTCTGAAGTTATCGTGTTGACGGCCTGACGGACAGAATCGAATTTGACCATGAATACGTCATCAGGGAGTCGAACCCTATCGTTTGCGACCATTTTCAGCTCAAAATTAGAATACTACAGACATTTGGGAAAAACGATATTGAACTCGTTTAAGTAAAAGGAGCGCTCAAAAATTGAACATATTTTTGATAGCCAGGACAGCTTTTAGTAGGAGTATTACCTACCAATACTGCCTGCAATTTTATCGATTATTCTTCAAAAAAAATCCTATAGAAAATTCAATGGTGTGTTTTTACCATGAATAAAACATTGTGGACCTAGGTATCAAAAATTTCTTCAGTAATGCAATTAATATTCTATTTAATGAACTTCGCGAAAATATTTTAAGAATATGGTACATTGAGGGGTCAAAAACAACAATTTCAAACAATGCATAGTCAATTGGTCAACTTTTTATATGGATTTCGAATGGATATTTCTTGTCAAAAATAAACAGTTATTCGACATGAAATAATCAGCAATATCAATCAAGTAGATCGAAAAAATCATAAATAAACTTTGAATGTACAATAAATATCAGCGAATCTATATGAGTACACTCAGATATACAACTCAAATCCCAAGGCTAAAATGCCAATGTAGTCCCTAGAATTGAATATTGAAACTACTAGCTAAATTCCTGGAGTATCAACCCTGACTACCTGACTCTCTAGAGCTATTCCCACAAAAATTGACTCAAGAACTGAAGCTCACAGATAAGTAGGAACAAAATTTGTTGGAATCATTTTGTGAAGGTTTTTATTGATAACCTCTATATTGTTCGAAAAAATTCAGCCAATATGAATCATTGAACCGGAACGATTTCTTTTCACCAAAAGATACTCGAAAACTCTTACGTATTAATCGAATGACTTATAAGAAAATGCACTTACGAAGGTGTTCATTTTAGTGTTTGTACTACTAGATGAAAATATCAACTATGACTGGAATGGTATCTGTCCTACCTTATATACTCGTATGTCGACCTTCTGGTTCAGATATTCCAGATAGTAGAAATAGACCATAAGGAACTAGTTACAGTGACCCGCCTTCGCATATTTACATTACGCATTGTTGTTGGTTTCAATTAATCAGAGTGCATTTTCAATATATTTCGTAAACTGGGTTTGTCTATGTAATAAACATATTTGTTTCTTCATCTTTCAAGAGTTAAATCTATTGAATGGAGAAATTTGATCCTTGTTTCCACAGTTCCCGTGAAAACCGCCCTTATTCTTCGAGAAATTTGCATTTCCCGGTCTAGTGCGGGAAGTATAATTTTGAAAAAATCAGTTGATAATTACCATAGCAACGAAAACATCTAACATTTCAAATGAAACTAGTTATTGAAAATAAGCATATTGTACGCAACACACCCAATTTTTTTTTTGTGGACTCGAAGACTTCCAGAAATTTGTAGTTTGGTCCAAAAATTCTATTTTCCTGATATCTCAATAAAGTATCTTCGGCAACACATGAATTGTCATGAATTGTGTTGACAGGAAATAAGTCGTTCAGATGACTCGAATGTCAGACCAACGTTAAGGGATCTTTCATTACAGGATCCTTTTATAAAGTCAGGCCTCTATTTGGGTTTCGATAACTCACTATTGTTTTTCGGATCTTGGTGTTCAGCAAATTTAGGCGCACACGATTACTTTGATTATTAGCAATCGATAGATTGATATAAAAATATCTGGTGTTCAGCTAAAGTTAAAAACACACAAATTTGTCTGTTTCTTTCGAGGATTACAGTAATCAAGAATTTGTCGGTTCACATCAGTCGAACAAAATACAGGTTTTTTCAATTTTCTAATTACATGATCTCAGAATTTTACTGGAGTACGCGCATGTCCATACTTCTGGAATTGATCGAATATCCGGTACCGAAAATAGTGAGAAAAAAGTGAATACTTGAAATACCAATAACTCCCAAACTGCTGAATCGATTTGGCCTGATAACGAACTGAGCTCTTGGATCCATAACCTGTACCCACCCTAAAAATAACAGAGCTCTATCTTCATCCTTTGGAGAGTTATCGTAACGGAATATTTTTGACTTTTTTCGATTCTTTATTAGTTAATGCAATCGAGTTTTTAGCGACTAATTTCAGCTTTAATTTCAAAAATGACTCGCCTTTGGGCAGAACAACAGCAGGCTGTTTTCCTATGAACAAGCCGTATTTTATAAATCTAGTCGTTATGAAGTAGACATTTATTTCATCATTATCGATAACCAGAATGTGTATTGAATAAAAAAAAACTCCTCAACTATCTGCGTTCCATTGATTGTGAAAGCTATAGTGAGTGACACCTTGAGGGCATGAATATTTTCAGTAAGCGAATTCGGTTCCTTATTTTACTGTAAGACTATGGTTATTATTACGGAACTATAGTTGAATGTTGCTATTTTGTTATTACCTCCAAACTTGATGAATATCGATTGAATATTCGAGGAGAAACCAATTTCGTCGAATTACACATTTGGTGGTCATTGTTGTACTTCGATCGTAATTGACACTCAGAATGATCGTCATTGATATAATTTCATCTCACTTTTGATCCATTTTGATTATGATGTCATCCTACTTTCTCACACTCATACATTCTCATTATAGGGGTCATTGAGACATTCATACTAAAAATACCATGAAGGTTTGGACATTTTTCAATAATTGTATATGTTTACTTAGGGATAACGACTGCACATAATTGCGTATATTTCCGATCTTGTTATTTAAGATTGTTTTTGTGATCATTAATTGATAGTTTTTGTCGAAAATTTGAGAAACGAGGAATTTGATAGGGGTTTATTCTATAATAAGTTCTTAGATGGTGAGATTGAGAATCTTGGAAATTTTCTGAAAATCGCACGAAGAGAAAATCCAAAAACTTCAACTTTCTCATGACATGAATACTTCGTTAATGAGACGAATCGGTCACGTGGTTCTGTAGTTGAAGAGATTTGAAATTTAATTATCAGTCGAGCTATAATTTACATCCAATGCTTATTAGGAGAACAGAGGGACTGAATTGGAATTTGATAAATGTTTTTTTAACAATATCGAAATCAGATATCTGGGTGATAATATTACGCGGTGTTAGACAATATCCAAATGATTTTGTTTCGATAATAACGTCATGAATCCTGTTCACGTTTGTTCTTATTCTTGCAACTTTCTTGTTCGAATAAAATGGTGGAAAAAACTATTAATGCAGAAATAATTTTGTGTGAACTTTAGGCCTTGTTTTCTAGTAGCCTTAAAGTTGCTCATCATGGTTTTTACATTAATTGGTCTGAATGAGGCTATTGCGGTTTTTATACTGGGAAAACGATTATTCAAATTTGTATATTGTCGGAGCTAGTGATTTCAAATTCATCATTTCGATTTTTGATGAAAAAAATTTGGAAACGGAATAATTATTTTGTATAGCGCCAATTCTCCAGATCTCTACTCATTAAATGATTTCTCTGTTTCGTAACAAAATGAATAACTTTCTTCTATCTATTGCAAGCTTAACTCTGAAATAAAATTGATATTTTTATATTTGATTCCATCATTTACATGTAGAAGAAAATTTCTCAAACACATTGTCCTTCAAATAATTCAAACCAGTATCCACTAAATGAGATTGAAACAAATAACAACTCATAGTTTTAAAAGAAATAATTTATTGAGGTGATGTGAATACGATGAACTAGTCTCTGTAGAAGATATAAATATATCACAAGATCATTATTCAGTCCAGGTCAACAAGGAATCTCTTCCATTTACCACCTAGCAGCACCAAGAGCTCCATATCCTCCAATATTAGTTGTTGGTCCCCATAGTCCATCAGCAACAATTTTACCAGAAGGTCCAGCAATGACCACAGGAACTGTAGGGGTCCTCTTATAGCAGCACCAACTCCAGTAGCTGCGATGGAGCCACCTCCAGATGTGATTGCAGCTACCCAGTAGCAACTGGTGCTGCTACAGCAATAGGGGCAGCAATGGCAGTTGGAATACCATGGCGCTAATAGCTGGTCTTGAAATGGTAATAGCGCTAGCTGGTATCTGCCAACCTCCTAGTCCAATAAGGCTGGGTGCAGCAGAAGCTATGGAAGCACATGCCAAAAGGGTGATCACCTGCAAGAAATAATTTCAATTAGAACTTTTGAACACTGAGAATATTATTGGAAAAGTTGATAGGGACACTACTTGATGAAGAAATACTCTTATCTCTCATAATTCGATGCGTTCCACATTTCAAAATTCAGAATAAGAAATTATCAAGCTATTCAGAAAATTTTCAAGACATATCAATTTGAAAACTGCCCATTTTCAATAAAAACACATTTTCTACGGTGAAAACTGTGAACCCATACCCTCAAGAGATTGAGAAAAGTTTATTATGTATTGCATTCACGACAATGGCATAATAAATTCATTAATAAAATTTCATATATGAAGGGTTTTCTACATATCTGAAGGAATATCTGTACTATATTTCTGAATAGAAGAGAAATGATGATTTGGTCAGGGTCACATCAAAAGAAAAGAAAATACCTTAACTAATGAACACTTCCAAATTTGTGATATATTATTTATTTTAAAGACAGTACAATATAACGGTTTTTTAGTCATAACAACTATTGCCCCTATAAAAAACAAAAAACCATGAATTAAAACTCGCTAGGAATCGCTCTAAAAATATTTGAGGGCGCGGATAGTGATGAAAAAAGTGTCTAATATATATACAGGGTGTTTGTAAACAAATGCGAGGGACTTTGGGAGATTATTCCTCGATGAAAATAAGCAGGGGTAGTTCTTATGATTGACCCCCATTCCAAGATACAGCCTTTGGAAAGCGATGACGAGTTGACAGTTTTTGATTTTTTTTACGGCTACTTCTGAGACATAAAACTATACATAATAAGAAGCACTAAGTAGATATTACTCGGACAAATTTTTAAGATCTCATACCTTTTTTATTAGGGGTTGAGTATAACAACTCACTATGATTTTTGTTCAAAAATTGTTTTCGTGAGATAGATGTTCGGAAAATAAAATTCTCTCATGGTTTTCCCTCCAATTCCGGAGAAAAAAGTACCCTGCAAAATTTCGATACAGTCGATACTTTTTCCCGGAAGAATAAAAACCTACAATCATTTTGATCACTGTTCATTCCAATTCATCGTGTAGTGTTCCATAGATTGATATTATTATTATATATTGTATATCTATGACAGGAATAAATATGTTCTTTAAATCCTTCTGAAGGTTTAATTACTAATTTCCAGAAAAAAATAAATCCGTCTATTTTAATTTCACAAATAAAACTTTCTTTCGATTAATAAGCATAATTGATAGAACCAATATTGTGCATGAACAATATGTTATAATATTCATTCTATGGAACATGCGATGCAATGGAATTAACAGTGATCATAACTACTTGTAAGTTTCTCGAAAATCTATTCCGCGAAAACAATTTTTT
This sequence comes from Propylea japonica, assembly GCA_013421045.1. Classification (NCBI taxonomy): domain Eukaryota; kingdom Metazoa; phylum Arthropoda; class Insecta; order Coleoptera; family Coccinellidae; genus Propylea; species Propylea japonica. The sequence continues at coordinate 97,554,233 of CM024242.1, forward strand.
AAAGAAAATAATAAGGGGTTGTTATTTTCAACCCCTTATAATCAAGTTATGGGATCAAAAAAAGTTGTTTGAGAAACTCGATGAATCATATTATGCTAGTTTTTATGACTCAGTGTTTTTTAGGACTTTAAAAAAAATTAAAAACTAACTCGCCATAGCTTTCCAAAGGCTGTATCTTGGAAGGGAGGTTGATTTCGAAAAAAAAATTATGACCTACCCCTGCTTATTTTATTCGAGGAATCATCTCCCTAGTCCCTTGCATTTGTTGACAGGCACCAGATGTATATTTAAAATTCCGACATGAATTTTCTTATGGAAAATTATTTCACTTACGATCTTTACAGAAATGTTGTGATACTTACGATGAGTTCATTTTGTTTGTTCTTCTGAGAGACAATATTCGACTATGATTGTTAGAAGTTTATCAAAATCTTATATACTAGTTAGTCGACCTTCAGATTCAGATATTGCACGGTAGCTATCAAAATGGAGCCACAAGGAACTAATAGAAATGCACCGCCCCATAAATCGAGCAAGTAGATACGTATATGATTCTATGATGGTTTAATTAGCTATTCAACAATTCGCGGATCAATAAACTCGTTTCGCAGAATCAAGTTGCACAAGTTCATGGCTATATCAATATTTGCACGTTTCTGCAGAAATACAAGCTGCAACTTTAAGGAGTAATAAGAAAGTAATGATTATTGTTTTTTTTAAAATGAAAAACATTTTTGTGCGCTTGTTTCCAGTGGAACAGAATGCTAGCTATAATTCCACCGAAATATTCATGATTCAGAATTTTTAGCCTGGAGAGTACTGACTAAGAATCCTAGGTCGAAAATCATTTTTTCCGTACTAAAGAAGCCAGAAACTTTAATTTTTCAAAAAACTCGTTCAAGGTCGTTATTGGGCCAAACCTGTTGATTTTTTTCGAATTTTCCGTGATCTAGAAATCTGATCAGGTCTAGATTTAATATTAAGCCAATGTTGCGGTAACTCTTTATGTGGAGAGAATTTAGTGGACTGTATTAATCAAAAATCATAGGTGTTGTAAAAATAAAGTGAAAGAAAATAAAGTAAAATGCACCAGACTCACCAAACAGTATTCTTCGACCAATCTTCTGGAGAGTACTCTCGGACGGGGTCGGTGATCTTCAATCTTCAATAATAGTGTCTCTTTCACACAATAATAGCGTAGTTCACTTAAAATAGCGGAACACAAGGTTCTATCTCAAAATAAGAGAAAATATATAATAGCGGAAAATACAATTTAGAAAATTAGCGGTAGCGATAAGAAACACTCGGCGGTTGTTCTTAGACTCTGACATATTGTTCAAATTTGTTGAATTGCGCAGGCACCGCACATATCAGTTCCAGGTAACTGACAATATACAGGCTGTCCAGTGCATATACTGTTGAAATGAATTTAAATTGAAAACTATTGAATTTAGAAACAAAAAAAAATAGATATTACTACAACATTTCCTGCCCCCCAAAAATGCCATAGCATTTTTCAAAAGAGCTTGAAATAAAAATAGAAAAAATAATGAATATGAAATTGCGCAAACCATCATGCAGAAAAACTCATAATAACAAAAAAAAAACATGAGCAAAATAAACAAAGATTATTCCTCATTGTTACTAATAATAATTGGTGACACAAAACAAGATTTTGACGTTTTCTGTCCACAATATATCGATCGAGCAAAAACTGGCGTGAAACATTATGAAAATACTTGATGAGATGATTGATCAATAAACTTTTGCGTAAGATGAATATAGTTTGTTTTGTTTTGTAACGTGAATCAGAGTGGTTTAAACGAACATCCAGTAGAAAAAATCGTTCTCACCCTCAAAAATATTGAGTTTTCTCAACTTTTTAGAAAACTTATTAGCCGAAAATTCAGTCGAGAAGGAGATAAATTTGGTATATTTCCCTAGCGTTATCAATGCCAGAAGATATTCTAGCGAACTAAGAGGATCACATCGTATCTGATTCTTAAGAGGGATATTATGAACAAATCTCCTGACATAGACAGAAATACGTAATACGGTCGAAAAATTTGAATATTTTTCGAAAAGTGTTGAAATTTAGGGGTTGCGAATAAAGTTTATTTTCTTCCCATCGCACATTTCATATTCTGACACAAAACTTTCAGAGGATTCATTAGTTTAATTCTCAATTGATCGCTATAAAGAAATTTCAGATCTCTCAACCAAAATGCGTGTCGACTATAACTGAGAAAAAAAGACTTTGACCACCGAGGTCTATGGGAATATCTTCCGAACTTATGCAATTCCATTGAAGGCACAGAATTTTCTCTAATACACAATATGCAATTCTGATTACCGCAAAATGTTTACAGCAAAGGGAAGTGATCGAAGCCATGCCAGAACTATCTGGAAATCTTTATTTGAAAAAAGTTTTAATAAAAAATGAGAATAGCTTCGTTTGTGGAACTGCCGCACATACCAATCGTGGTATACAAATTTACTAGCTATAATGAAATTTATATAAATGTTGCCATAGAGATTCGAAGTTTTTAAATACGAAACAGCACAATACCTCCTTTCAGAGCTATCACAAAACCCGTATAACTCCAATTTAGAATTTATTGAGCAATTTAAATGTCTTGTTATTACAAATAGCGAAAAATGTTGAATGTGTGAAACAAACCGATTACAAATAAGTAAAATCTCGTCCGGTGGTTGATCATTCCACGCAAGACCATAATCCAGAATCTCTGAATTAAATATTCAATTAAAAATGTGACTGGATTATATAGTCGTTCTAGTTGTGACAAAACTTGTGTTTTCGTACATCTTGTATCGTTCGAAGGTGCAACAGAAAACGAAAAACTATGTGAAATTGGTTTACATAATAATCCTAAAAATTTTAGAGAAGATGAGTCACCATCAGAACAGAAATCAAGATGTTCTATGCTACGCATGGAAGTAGGAATAGTTTCCAAAAGTTTTTGATTGTTACTTGACCATTTTCTAAATTGAAAACCTCTCTTTTCAAATGAACCAATCAATTGGTCTTGTAATATTTCAGCTTTTTCGAATGAGGAAGCACCAGTGACAACATCGTAAATAAAAGTGTCTCAAGCAACACTTTCGTTGCCAAAGGAAAATCGTTACCTTCATCTTGCTCAAACCGTTTCAAAAATCGCGAAACTACAAATGGAGCAGATGATATTTCATATGTAACGGTCTTAAAGGTACTTAATGGTTTCAAGAGACAATGGTGAATGAGGTTATAAGGACTGTTGTGTAAAGAATTATATGGAACAATCTCCATATGTCCGCAATCGAGATATTCGGGAATACAAGAAGAGTAATCGTTATAGAGAAAAGGATCTTTCATAAGTCGACGCTCTAATGAAACGAATCGCAAGCTGGAAGCAAGTTCTTCCATGCCGCTAAAATTGGGCATACTATTTGCAAAAGGCAGAGAAATTATATAGTTTTCAGTGGAGTCGCGTTTATGTGTATCTACAAATATTTTTTCACATAATTGATCTTGGGGGGAATCAATACTTATCGAGGGAATAGATTCGGTTTCCCAAAACGTTTCACAATTTGAGGAAGTTGACAACGAATGTCACAAAAAAATGAAGAGGTACAGTTTTGAGAGAGGTCTGATCCACCTCCCATGAGTATATAACCAAAAATTGAGTTGAAGGCATTAATACCATTAATACCAGTGACGTGACCACTGCGCAAAATTTTTGAAAACATATCCGCTCCAAACAAAATATCCACATGTCCAGGAATATGGAAAGTGGAGTCGGCTAATTTTAAATTTTTGAACTCATCACCAACGGAGGCGGGAACAGCGTAGTCGGTAATTTGTCTGTAATTTGATTGATTATAGATGCGTTAGTATATAAAATTGGAGTTGATTGACCCACTGGTTTAATAGTAAGAGAAACGAAACCTTTACTTGTACAAGATTTAGAAGAGTTCAATCCTGTTACTTCAAGAAAAGTATTTTCAGATTTAAACCTAAACGTGACGCTGATTTCCTTGTTATAAACGAAGTCATGCTACCAGAATCAATAAGACAACGTAATTTATGGAAAGTCCCATTTGAATCGGACACTTCAACCAAAGCAGTGGCTAAGAGAACGAAAGAAGTTTTTTCAGAATTGAGGACTCCAGCTCCTGCAAAGTTCACTACAGATTGCGATTCTGAACCAGTGTGTTAGCGTTTTGCGCACCTGACTTTTCATCTTTGTCTAGTTTGAAATGTAAAAAGGTATGATGTTTCATTGAACATTGACGGCAGGTAGACTTAGAGGCACAGAACGTATATCATGAACATTTGATAAGCAATTGAAACATAAATGCAATTTTTTAGCCAAATTATAGCGTTCAAACGGTTTCATGCCAAGAAAAGTTTTGCACTTAAATATGGAATGGTCGTTCTTGCAAACGACGCATTTTGAGGAACTAGAACTGTTCGAGTTTGCCGAGTTTTCAACAAAAAAGTTTTTCATTTTATCTTTCGTAAAAGATTTTCTACCTGAATTCATACTACTAGTAGAAGGTTGATCACTTATTAATCATTTCGGAAGCAATACATTCACGTTCCAAAAATGTCGTGAGATCTTTATATTCGGGAATCTCAGATGAACCATAAGCATGTTCGAATCGGGATATTGTATCGTCATCTAACCGATCATACAACATCATCAGTAAAATGAAATCCCATTCATCAGTGGGAAATTGTAAATTTCTCAAGGCAGAAATATTTCTGAAAAGTATCTAATAAATTTCTCAGGGCGTTTGGTACCTTTGATTTATTTTAACTGTACCTTCAATGCGACGCCAATGGCATTTAGCGAGCCAACGCTTATTGTGGTAACGTTGATATAAGTATCATAAGCAGTTTGATAATTTCTTCCACAAAATTCATAATTTTGAATTAGTTTCAAAGGCGGTCCATCGAGGGTTGAAACCAGGTAACTAATTTTCTCGTCATTACTTAGCGATGTATTATTATGTACCAAAGAATTGAATAAACCTATAAAAGAAGGGAATTGCGTACAATCGCCTGTAAAACGTTTTAATTCTAATTTAGGCAACTTCACATTTGCGTTATATTTCGAACAAGAGTTAGAAGAATTCGAATTTTCTGATTTCTTAAAATCATCGAGAACTAGAGTCTCATAAATAGCTTTTATTTCGTAATAGTCTGCCAAAAACCATCTCTTATGGTTTCTTCTCAAACTCAAATCAGAATCTTCCTCTTGAAGAACTGAATCTACAACAATAATATGTTGTTTGTCAAATTCGTCCCTTATTCTTTCAATATCTGAAAATCTAGCTTTGAAAATTTTAAATTTATTCATATCAGATTCTGCTTGTTTCGCGAAATTACTCAAAAGTTGAATTTCCGAAACAGCAGTATTGCGATACGCACGGGCTCGTTTTATTTTAGTAGCCATAATGTACTAGGAAAACGAAAAGAAATTCAATAAATTAATCGAACGTTGTAAACTCGAATATGACCGTATCAACACTCCTATAGAATGCAGTCAGTAAACGGTTTTATTGGGGAGATCGTAGCGTACTAACAAAAAATTATCGCTAGCAATAAGAAACTGAAACAATATTAATTATCGGAGATAAGAGGAACAATCGATTTGTGGAATAAAACTCACTATAATCAATAATTAACAATTCTGCATGTAATTTGCGAAACTTCAATTATAAGCAATAAAACCAAACATGAAAAGAAAAAAACAATTCAATATTCGGCTCCTGAAGGTCCAAAATGTTGCGGTAACTCTTTATGTGGAGAGAATTTAGTGGACTGTATTAATCAAAAATCATAGGTGTTGTAAAAATAAAGTGAAAGAAAATAAAGTAAAATGCACCAGACTCACCAAACAGTATTCTTCGACCAATCTTCTGGAGAGTACTCTCGGACGGGTCGGTGATCTTCAATTCTTCAATAATAGTGTCTCTTTCACAAAATAATAGCGTAGTTCACTTAAAATAGCGGAACACAAGGTTCTATCTCAAAATAAGAGAAAATATATAATAGCGGAAAATACAATTTAGAAAATTTGCGGTAGCGATAAGAAACAGTCGGAGGTTGTTCTTAGACTATAACACATTGTTAAAATTTGTTGAATTGCGCAGGCACCGCACATATCAGTTCCAGGTAACTGACAATATACCTACAGGCTGTCCAGTGCATATACTGTTGAAATGAATTTAAATTGAAAACTATTGAATTTAGAAACAAAAAAAAATAGATATTACTACAACAGCCAACAATGCTGATATAAAGAAGGTGTAACCCTCCAGTTTGTTCGTGGAAAATTGAAGTTCCATTGATCTAATGAATTACATCTGGTCAGAAAGACCTAATCTATATTTGTGATTGTTTTCAAACAATTATTCGCATTATAATGATACATAAAGTAGAAACTTATTGAATTCGTAAAGTACCTAGTAGTTTTACCAGGGAAATGAATACGATTTGAACAGATTCAATATTTAAGTGATATTTTCAAAAATTCAAACACGTGTGATAGTTTTCTCTGCGTATAGATATTTAGGGATAGTTTACGAATCAATTATAAAATTAAAAAAAGCGGGTGCGCTCGTTCATTGGTACAGCAACAACGCTTCGACCTCAGAATTTTGCATAGAGATTCATGCTGAGTATATGAATGCAAAATCTCAGCCCGATCGGATTATATTCTGGAAATCATTCAAAAAATTAAACATGTAAAAAATCAATAATAAAAAAAACTTAATTTTATGGTTCTGATGATGCTATTCAGTATATCAGTCTGCATTCTCAAGCCGGTCCCAGACAATGCGTGTATTTGAAGAATGTTCGGCATTGGCGGTGCTTCGCGTAGTGTGTGGGAGCTCAACTTCGGCCCGAACACTATGGCCCATGCCATAGAGATATAATAGAGAAGAGACGCTATGACATACAATTGTGTAAGGAAAAATGGAACCACTGCGGGGCTTAGTTTGCCTACCAATATAGCCGAAAGTTCAGGGTTGAATTAAGTTGCCAGTTTTTTCTGTTTACGAATTTCACCAAAAATACGACGTGTTGGGTCTTCAGGAATCCTGTTCAATGAGGTCAATTGAATATAAAATAAACAATTTTCTTCAGGCGATAATATGCACAATAAAAGATATCACATTACCAAGACATACTAGCAAAAATTCGAATGCGGATCTGTTCAGTATTCACCCCTACCTGTGATATGTTTTTCCTCTAATTTTCTTCTTATCTGTCTCTTTTCTGCTTGAAGAAAGCCTCACAGTGCACGATACCATTTTATTATTGTTTATTAAGCACGAGAAATCTCAATTCAACTTAAAAAAGGTACAAAATCCCTATTTTTAGAAAAAATTCAATGATTGTCAAAATTCGACGTATAGCAGTAATATGGAGGATCTGATACCACTTTCATTTCATCGATAGCAACTCTATACTATTCTATCTCTATGGCCCACACACTATGCGAAGCACCGTCAATGCCGAACATTCGTCAAATACATGCATTGTCTGGGACCGGCTTCAAAATGGACTCCCCTCGAATCGGATATCTTGTTATGGAAATATAAACATTCTTCTTTTCAATATTCCAATTCAATTTTTATAGTTCTGTTAACACTATGTCTGAAAATTTCGCATGAGGCTTTTACTAAGCATATTGCATGTGGCTGCAAAAAATTCATTTCGAGATATTGGGGAACAAAAATTTTTAATGGCCATATTTTATGGAGCACCCTGTACCCTTTGGCTTGTTGATAAACCCCACTGCGGTATTTGGGAACCAAACTCACCCTGAAAATCTCAAATCTCTAGGACAATCCTTTCGAAAGTTATAGTGCTTATGGCCAGACAGACAGCCACGCGGAGAAAATTGCATTTATCCACCAGGTTCGTCATCAGGGAGTAACCCCTATCATTCGAGACCAGTTTCGGCACAAAATTTGAGAAATAGGTAGATCGACCGCTCAAAAAAATTCATCGATTCCATATTTCAAATTTGAATATTTCAAGAATATTTCCAGGTTTATTATATGAATTCAATTTTTCAACTTAGGTTGAATATTTGAATTTATGCTTGAGAAGAATGAAACCAATGAGTCTAATGATATCTAATTTGAATTTTTGTTTTGCCAATATGAACAACCTCACAAAGCTATTAAGTGACTTCATATCGGGTTTTTCATCCTTTAGCCAACCTGAAGTAAAGCACCTTTTAAACAGCACGTTCCAGGCTTGTTCGAATTAAGAGCAATTTAGTCGAAGTGTCACCAATTTTTGATATCAAGCACCAGGAAAATTTCTTGCAGGGAGTTTGTTGTGCTCTATATGCGGTAGCCCCATCTTGTTAGAACCAAAATATATGATTTTGTCCTAATCACCACACCATACGGCATACGGTGACTTTTTATTCATTGGGGGTCTTTTATGAAGATGTTGCGGATTTGAGTCGAACCAATAGCGATAATTTTGCGTATTCACATAAATGAAAGTGTCCTTCCTCTGGTATCATCAAGATTAAACTGGTTTTATCATTTTCTATTGATTTATCAGAAATTTCTCCATGACAAATTGAATAGCAACTATTTTCCCATGTCAAAACTATTTTGAAAAACAAATAATTGTTCCAACAACGCACTTCGAAAAATCGGTGAAACTAGATGCCTTGTACTAACCATTCCTTCATGAATCGTTTTTACTTGTTTGTTGTCAAAAAGAGCATAAAAGTCTAAGGAAAGTTTGTTAATTTGAATTTATAGCTGAAAGTCGTCTTATACGGCTTCAGTTTGATGTAATATCCGAGGTCCAGAATAATTGTGTGTAGTCATTATTACTCACTGTAAAATTAGACCGCTAGGAGATGGACACTTTATGTAGTAAGTGTTGGAATAGCTGCGTTGAGTTTTGTAACGGTCCTAATGGAATATGTGTCGTGTTATGATTTCATATTTGGCTTCTTATGATATACAAATAAAAACTTCTGAAAAAATTCTGTACGTGTTATGTGGAGGAACTATCTCAAGGAATTTCTAAAAACCTTTTTAGGTTTTCACACCCAGTTTCTGAAACAGAAATTATCAAAAAAAAAAATTAATTAAGATGAAATGCAGCGAAAAAATTTGTTACTAATTTGTCAGGAGCAAGTTGGTATTGAAAAAATTGTTGCCTAACAGTAAAATTATAAAAGGAACTAAATTAAAAGGATAATGTAACGTTTCGGTTTCTATTTCAGACAATTTTTTCAGACAAACTTGTTAAATTTTCGGGATTGAAATTAGGCCAACTTTCAATGTCAATCAGACTGCAAAACAAAAAACATACAATTTCGAAGATTTCACAAGTTTGTCGGAAGAAGGCGTCTGATATTTATAGACACCGAAACGTTACATTATCCTTTCATTTATTTTCTTCTTTAGTTCAACTGTTAGGCATCAATTTTTTTAATACCAATTTGCTCCTGACAATTAGTACGAAGTTTTTCGCAGGAGCATTTCATCTTAATTGAAAATTTGTTAATTATTTCTGTTTCAGAGACTGGGAGTGAAAACCTAAAAAGTTTTTAGCAACGCAGAATCCTACCAGATTATATTTCAATCGATATAGCAAGAAAGTTTGTAATTTGCACCAATTTATAAAGTATTTTTTTATGTTATGGAATTTGAGATATTATTTCCCCAATGTGTTCAAAACTGGTAATCCGATCAGACTGCCATTTAATTCTGGTGCACAAAACGATACAAATGCTTGCGTGTTATTTTGTGGAGTGACTTTAGATAGTTAATTTAAAATAACTGTTTTTCCAAAAATTTCATACTTCAGAAGCACTTTCGCTGAAATTGGTATCTTAATGGGTTAGCACCAGAAAAACATTATATAACTTGTATAGTTGATATGGATATCTTCAAAAAACATCTAGACTCTATTAGAGGCTATCTTACACTTTTATGAGGTGAAATGAAGAGAAAATTACATATTCCCAATCGATATTTCGAATACAGCTGAAACTTTGGGAGCAGGATAATAAGATAACAAATTTGATGAGAAATAAATAATTTATTGAGGTATTGGTAAAACATGTTTGACTATTGGTCACTCAGCATAATCAGTATTCAAGCGAGATCGTTGATACCATAGGGTCAGATATACATTCTCTATTCTACCAGGCAGGAGCGCCTAGAGAACCCAATTATATAAATATTTCAGTCGCGTTCGTAAAAGCCGTAGGTATAGCGAATAACTTTCCAATTTACCATGCAGCATTTCCTAAGGCACCAAGTCCACCAATTTAGCTGTTGGTCCCAGAGCCATCAGCAACAACTTTGCCAGCAGGTCCAGCTACTACTACAGGGGCAGTTGTGGTGTCCTCTAATGGCTGCTCCAGCTCCAGTGGCAGTGATAGATCCACCTCCAGCAGTGATGGCAGCTACACCAGTGGCAACTGGTGATGCCACAGCAATAGGGGCAGCAACAGCAACGGGGGCAGCAACAGCAACAGGAGCTGCAATAGCTCTAACTCCAATGGCGGTTATACCTGGAGACCTGGTCTTACGAGTGTTATTCCTGGGGTAGGTGGTACAATTAATGATGCACCTCCACAGCATTCAGCTGCAAGAAGACTAGGTGCGGCTGAAGCAGCGGCTACACATGCCAAGAAAAACGAATACCTGAAATTATTAATTTGAATCAGAAAAATATGTATCTATGCTCTTCAACAAGCTTAATTTCTACATATTGCAATAATTTTCACTTAGTACACAATATTAGAAAGGGTTTTCCATGAAGTGTGTTATTTTGAATAGCCCGCTATTTCGGTAGATGTCACGTTTGAAGCTGTCATTTTTTGACATTCGACAAGTAAAAAACTACGCCTTTAATAGAAATGGAACGATGTGCGCTTCAAAACGCATTGAAATTATTAAAATTCACTATAAAATGGTGAAAGTTTGGCAGAGAAGGTTCGTAAAACTCTAATATTTTTGGATCGTCGTGAAGCACCTTTTGTTGGACCGCGCAATGAAGATATTGGTGGAAAAATTCGAGCTTTTGGGACAAGTTAGTGATGTGAGAAATAAAACCTGTGCACGTCGCTCAAGAACGGCCGAGAATATTGCTGCTGTAGCCGAAAGTGATGAAGAAAACCCAGCTTTGTCCATTCCTCGTCATTGGAATTAGGCATTCCAAACGTCATTACACTGTATTTTGCAGGTTTCGGTCTAAGGCTTATAAAGTTCAGTTAACATAAGAACTCAAGCCGGCCGATCATCAACCACGTATGACGTAACCCGTGTAACGGTAGCAGTAACGGACAGGGCTTCTAAGGAGGCAGTTTTATCAACGCCATTGAAGGCCTGCTTGGTTTTCCATGAATGAGTAGGGTACAGAACACAAGATCTACTTGGTCGTATGAGGACCGCAGTTCTAATAATAATAAGCATTATGTTGGACGACGTGTTTTCACTAGATTCAATTATTTCCACAATAGGCCAATTGTTTTTGGACTAGTCACAATATTTTACAGGGTGATTCTAAATTGGTACAGATTTCTATTATTGAACTTTTGAAGGTGAACCTAGAGGTCTTTTTCATCAGAGATTGAAGGGAAGTTGTACGCTTTCCTTCAAGCGAATTAATTATATAATTAATTAAATTGAGGAGAGACATAGAAGTTCGACAATTTGGACTATGAAAATTCAAGAATTAGAGCTCGAAAATTGAGAATCGCAATAAGAGATTGACCATTCAAAATTGACATTTGAGAAACAGTGTTCGGAGTTAAAACTACTGCGAGAAATTGTTGAATATTTTACAATCCATTATTGTGCATTTTGATGTGGAAAGTGAGCACTTAGTGAAGCAAGCGTTTTACTGTGTTATCTAACCTAAAGAATACATCATCGAGTAGTTTCTATTGGACCACTTGAATTTAAACATCCTACACCTGGTAAGTTATTTGAAACGGTCCTCTGTTTTTTGTTATTCAATTATAAGAAATTGAAAATTTTTCCATTCGTAACATTTCGTGAACTACTCCGAGAAATAAGTTTCGTTTTCATCGTTGAATGTAGCAATTTTGTTGATAGTCGAACAAACTAATGTAACAAATCTGCATTTAAGACAACAACGTTGGTACCTACAGAAAAGGTGTTTCACTGTTTCTTATAAAGCTTATTAAAATTCAAGTTTTTTGGCTCTATATATCATCAATTGATTTAGTGGGAAAGTGTTAGTCACAAATATTAGTTGATTTAGAATTTTCAACTTTTTCTGTCAGAACATCTGAACAGATTAAATCGAATAAGCAACATTGATAATACTAATCTTCATAAACATCGATTGACAAAAGTGAATTAATTAGCTTTACTCAATATAATATTAGTTTTTTTCACAAATAGTTGATTAAGTACCTACTGAAATAAAATCAATTAATTACCACTACTTCACATAAGATTAGTTTCTCTTTATGTAGATTTGATTAAGTACCTATACTCAAACAATGATGAAATAAACTTACAAATGAGTTCATTTTGGTGTTCGATCTTGTAGAAGAAAGATATTCAACTATGATTGTGATAGATTCTAGACGACGTTATATACTTGTTATTCGACCTTCTCGTTGACGCAGTTTACAGGAATTGAAAAATCATACAAGGAAACTGCAGCAATACTCCACCCCAACATATTTTGTTCTCGATTGCCTACTTGGTCAATCAACCGTACATTTTGCAATTTTTAGGTGCATTTATATTGCAAGAGCCTGTTTGCTCGTAATAAAATGACGCCTTCGTATTTTATTATATTCGAATTTTTAGTTTTATTCTTCCCTTTTGATATTTTATGCGAAATAAGTATAAATAATAAACATGGATAGGACCTTTCAGATGTAAACAGAGACAAAAATGAGGAAAAGATCTCTATGTTTATATTCCTTCCCCCTGCTGTTTATAAACAATAACCTAACTTTGGATATTCTCATGATTCTCGAGATAGTTATTTGATTCGGCTTTCAAGATTCTACATTTTTATTTACGTATTATGCTATTGAAGTTCATTTACTCCAGAAAAAGCCAAAATACTATCTTGCAAATAATACTATTTGCAACACATGTGAAAGCCTGATTGTTTACGAAAAGAAACATTCAAAGTTGAGTAGAGTGCGGGGGGGTTCGATAGATCCGTGAAAAATAATAAGAAAACGGTAGTGCCGTAAAAAAATGTGGAGCCACAAAGTCGAAATTTTTTTTTTATTTCCGACAATTACCAGGGTAAATTTGGTCATTTGATTCTGTACGGCATCTGTGTCATACTATTTCAATACTGCTTCTAATCCATTATTTCGCAACGCCGTACAAAAATCATGCGACAAGGGGAAAATATCTGGGATTGCAATCCCCTCTCTTTCCGTATTCCCAGGGGTGATTTGACACACATGAAATACTTTATTTCGAAAGTATTTTATGCGAAGATAATTTTTTTCATATGCCGGGAAAGGGGAAAAAAAGAAAAACTCAATTTTTTTGTACTATTTTCATAGTCTTTTCTTGATTCTAGGTTCCTAGTTAGAAACTATGTTGAATATGGGTTTGTATTCTATCCATTATACCAAAATATAGACATATTGTCACTGATAATTACAAAATACAAATATTTTTGAGAAGTACTCATGACACTGAAGTTAGCAGACCCCCGCATGATTTTTACTGCCAACTTCAGTGTCATGAGTACTTCTCTCTGTGGTTCCACATTTTTTTTACGGCACTACCCGTTTTCTTATTATTTTTCACGGATCTATCGATGGTAAGAATGCCGTACAAAAATATGTGACCAAAATGTACCCACTCTACCTGTACATTCGAATTATCACCTGCACTTAGTTGGACAGCTTACAAGTGACGGCATAGTGCTGAATCTATTATTTTATGCTCTTATATCGTTTAGATAGGTCACCTGGTGGTTCAAATGACCCATGATTTTTCAACATGGGCCTGTAGTCTATATGAAAATTTTCATACCTGGGCAGAGGGAGTATTGGAAGGGCTAATAAATTTCCGAAGAAAACTGCGATTTTAAAGTTAATCTCAACACTGAAGAACTTTGAAGGTTATATCCAGAGTTGAAAACTGCATTATTTCAAGTGATCATTAAGGCCATGAATATTTCTTCATTATAAGTGTGAATAGGGAACTTTTAGATAGGTGTTCTTTATACGGAACGGTAGGTCCATTTGGGTTTCTGAGGTTCCACAAAAGATCCAGCACGCAAAATCATTAATTATTGTACTGCAAAATCAGCATTCAACTAATAAAGTAAACCCTAATGGAACGAACCAATAAAGGCGGTTAGAACAGGCGACAAATCAATAAAATACTATAAATTAAAATAAACCGATTTAGGAGTAGGTACACGTGTTCCGAACGTAAAGTTAGTGCCATTCATTTCAATCCGTTATTGCATCATTCAACTGTTTATGTAATTTTTTGTTATTTGCCATTGAACTAAAACAGGGTGGTGCATTTGGTCTCGGTCAGTTCAATTGCAACGTTATTTACACATCACTTCCTACTTTATGACATTCCAGTCCGGTTAGCATGTTAATGTCGCGCTTATACGCTCCATATACTGCATCTGTATTTGTTTAATAGGTACGAGAGTTTTCATTGATGAAGGTTATAGATACTTCGAGAGATAGTGAAGCTTTTTTTTGAGAAACTAACTGTGTTTGAAATTTTCATGCGTATGTGTTTTCATGATATTGTGCCAATGTTATCCTTGTTTTTCTTGGAAACTTTGAATGATAATATAGAACAGATTGTTAGAAGCAATAGCATTTCGATAGATTTATATGAAAAAATCATCTTGAAAATAATAGACCCACATAACATCACAGAGATGTCGGGTTTTTGTTTCGTAGTCAGAAAAAAATTGAAATCGCCGAAATGAGCTAGCGAAGTGAATCGCTCTATATGCGTTAGCATCATATAATTGATTTTGAATGTTCAATCACAGATAACATTCATGCCAATTGGTCAAGTTGTTTTGAATCGTTATCCCTATTTATTATGCTTGCTCGTACGTCAGTATGGCACGTTGGTGGTTATACCTAAAATTGAGTAAGATATTTTTGAATTTTATGGAACAGTTTCACTTCACACCTTTGCCGCAATTTTGGATACTTTTTCCTGAATATTTCGGTCAATTTGAGCTGATATAATCTCAGAGTATTAAGTAAACCACGCATTTGGTATTCAGCCAAGTAGAATCTGTTTATACGCGCGAACAACTTTCCGGCGTTGCGAAATCGTGCCGTATGTTTAATTCCGTATTGGGATAATTGGTTTACCGCTCCCCTACTCGATATTAACGGCTTTTGTCTGTTACAGATAATTCTGTCAGTTTGTCAACATTGTTTGTTAGGTTTAGTTTCTCGATGTGGTGTGACTACATTTCATCTCGATTTGACTTCATAAACTGAATTATCTCAATGATTTGGTGGCAGTTTTTGTTGCTTATGGATATTCCGTTAATTATAGCTAGGGCAAATATACGAATATATTGGTTTTTATTCAGATATTGGAAGAATGCAAATCTAACCAATTGTTCACCTCACCCAGTGTGGCAGGGAAATGCTTTCCATCTCACTCTAATGATGGGTT
The DNA here is from genome assembly GCA_013421045.1 of Propylea japonica. NCBI lineage: Eukaryota > Metazoa > Arthropoda > Insecta > Coleoptera > Coccinellidae > Propylea > Propylea japonica. Next base: position 97,569,926 of record CM024242.1, read on the forward strand.
GAATACAATGCAGTACTATTCACGCGTAGGGGCATCTCTATGTTTATTTCTCACTTTTAGGATACCATATTTTCTCTTTTTTCTTCCTTATCGATAAATAATAATTCAAGACAGAAAATGGTGGAAATGAATATTTTATTCTTCGAGTGTTGTGATAATTTTACGATCTGCCCAATCTTACAGTTTCTTTTCAACTAATTGATCGTATGGTATTCATAATAATGGCTTGAATATTGGTTTCCCATCATCGAGGGTGCTGGTTTGTCCCCATAAACTGACTTTACATAACCCCATTAAAGGTAATCAAGGAACCATTGAATCAGATATATGTGAGCTTCATCTCCAAACAGAATTCTTCAAGAAAGAAGCTCAAATGTCCATTCAAATCAGCCAATTATCAAAAATGCAATGCTAGCATCTGTTTCTTCTTCAATGCAATGTATTTTTTTGGGAACAGGCAATACTCAATAAATTCTATATTCGGTCGGTTCCACTAAAGTAACGATTTTTTCGAAATAAAATAAATAAATAAAGTGCATATAATAATGAAAAAACCATGGGGCTAATGTTCTTCGAAGCCCTCAGCCAATTATATTCTCTTTCAAACGTCTCTTCAGGATTTGAAGTGACACTTAGGTGCCTGACTTTATTATATACTATCCTTCGTTCACTATTATTATGAAAATAAGAGACAATATTCGGACGAAAGTAAGTGTTCAGCGTGGTCTTCGCCCATTCTCTTCTTGAAATACATTCTGATGTCTTCGAAAAGTATTTCAGATGAATAAAGATGTTCATACGTCCACACTATTGTAATAATTTTGTGGATGTTCAATATCATTTTGGATATATTGAATTAATTTTTTTTTCTTTACAGGTGAGTAAAACGATATACTGATTCGTCAACTACTGTAAGTAACCATAATAGTAATTTCACATGAGGTATCGTAGTTTACAAAATGAACTTGTCATCGAAAATGAATGCGGTGTCTTTTTTGCCAATGGTTCATTTTCAATCGAGGTACACAAATAAGAAGAACTTTCTATATACAGTTGAACTGTATAGCCAAATCGCAAAAAAATTCGTAATACAGAAAAATTTTTTCTATAGTCGGCAATGTCGCGGTCGACTTCACTGATAAATTTAAGTTTTTCAATGAAACTTAAGCACTTCCTTTTAGACATTTTCGTACAACTTTCACATTAGCGTAATGGTTAGATTGAAACCAAACAGCCAGGGGTATATGTGAAACTGTTTCAGAAGGATCACTCTGCCAGCCGTAATGATTTACCTACGTCCGGCAAAATTTCGGAGAAAAGCCACCCTCACACCTTCTTACCAATACCGATTCAAAGAGTGATGTTCTTTGAATACTTCGTTATAGAGAGAATTTACTTCGTCCAGAGGGACTTTTCAACATGTAATTTGGATTCAAGGTGCAATATTTTGTACGAAATGCGTTATAAAGAGAAATTCGTTAAACAGACGTTCGTTGTAGGAAAGTTCCACATACCCATTTTAGAGTTGAAATTGAAGAATGAATTGATAATTCAATTTTAAAATCCTGGAAATTATTACTATCCTCAATAAACTTGTTAGTTCAATTTTCTGGCTTGTTTTAGATAGGAATAAATAAAATTATATGGTCTATTTACCTTCGGTTAGAAAGTTGAAATTTTTATGTTTTTAGATTGGAAAATTCTCACGAAATTTTGGACTAGACGTCACTCAACAATAAATATGAATTTTGGGCCTGCTCAGATCTGTAGTTTTTAAAATATTCGAAAAATACAACTTCAAACTATCATAAGTCGAGAATTCGGTCAGACAAAACAAATTTTCCAGTTCTGGTACTTGAGACTATCCTGCCCTTAAATGAGAAATCTGCAGACACGCCGTTCTCCTAGGAACAAGCACATTAAAAAAACGAATATTTGGAAGAACCACTTGCTGCTTTCCACAAATTAAACCGCAAAAATGCGAGATATTTTTTTGATATTAATTGCCCCAAATGAGAGATTGTCTGGACGGAAATCTCTCATGTACAGCATCCTGATTACAGGCAGAGTGTTCAGACTGAAATTTATGGCTGAAGCATCAGGATACATTGCGGCAATTTAGCATAATTCGAAAGTCCGGGAGGAAGCAGCTGCAGGCAGCTTCCGTTCTTGGACGGAAATCTACTAATGGTTTTCTGTTCGAGCGACCAGACCGTGGATTATTTTGTAATTAGGGATGGAGAGGAGAACAAACTCCGGTACCATTAATTCCGTTCTGCGGCCGTAATGGTCCATTAGACTTTGAGGCCAGACTCGCTCTTTCAGATTGAGGCAAATGGGGGCGTGGGAAGATGAGAACCTGATTTGGATGGGGGAATGCTGAAACGAGATGTTTGCGAGGTCGTTTCGGAGGTCTATAATTTTGTCCGAACGTCATGGGGGTCTAAAGCCAGCCATAGATATCGTTATTTTTCATCCATTTTCCTCGCCTCGGTTCGATTCGCCGAATCATATCGCGGTACTGTTTTGCCCACACACTTCGATGAATTCGAAGAATAAGCACGTCATAAAAATTAAACATCTCCAAGCAGTGGCGGCCGCAGTTTTGATGCTGAAAAAATCAGGGCAGCAAATGAATGCTGCCAAAAAACATCAGCTTCACTAAAACTATCACATAAAACTTCGACATTATTCTGTAAGTATAAAAAGCATACCTTCAAAATTATTTCGTTTTTGTGATTTCATGAATTCACTCGAAATAGAGAGTTTGAAAATTTAAATATTAATAACATGATTTAAAATAATACACCACTTATGAGGTCATCGTTACGCTATTCACAACAAAAAAGCACAAGTATACGCGAATTGTATTCTTGGGAACCAACTCGTAAAAGAAGCAGGTGATGAAACTCTATAATTAGACCTTATTGTGAATGTCATTCAAAATGCTCTGGAAATTGAGGTCAGCGGCACCAATTGGGGTAGTAGTTCAATTATCATGAGATGAAAGTTAGGGGAATAAGTATAAACTTTCATCAAGAAGAAATTAGCAGCCCAATATATCCTAAGTTATATTTTATATATTTGATGAAATCAATGAAAATTTTAATTATTTCTTGGTAACGAAAGTAAAGCTTCGCTACCGTTCAGAACCTTATTCGAAGTCAGTCATTCTTGTATCAATTCATCTTGTGCATAACTGTAATTGACTTTGAGCCTGTTGGATGTAATTGAATGACTAAAAAACTACAGTCATTCAAATTATTCAACTGAACGGGTCTAACGAATCATGAAAAATGTATGATGATTTATGAACTCAAACAAAAGACAGTAACTCATTCGTGAGTTTCCGATGGTGAATAACTCAGCAACAGATTGGGAGAGACAATTATTATTAAGTACACTCGGGGAAATTGTATTCGCTTCATCCGCAGTTTAACGATCACGCTCCTAATGGAATCAACAATTCTCAGAAGCTCAGACTAGTTTTTCCACTTCTCGTTTCGAATTACTATCAAAACTTTGTCGCATTCGAGAAATCGATAGTCCATTTGGGGGCGAAAAAGGAACCCCATTCCAGTTCGCAGTGTGTCTCCGAACAGCGGCACCACCATTGGTCTAGGAATTCAATTATCATGAGATGAAGTCAGGGGAATAATTACAACACTTCTATGACAATTATAGACAACGAATGGTTCAATCAGACCAGCATCCATTCCGTTCAGGTTTCAGACAAGTTTATTGTCTGTTTTTAATGAGTCCATTCCGCTAAGTTTCATTCATCTCGGTAATGATTAATGAGTGGAGCGGACTGAAAACTTTAATGTTCAAGAAGGAGAACTAGTCCTTAGAAAAGTGTGGGAGTAAGGAAAATTCCTGAAATTTATGAAGATAATGATCCATTGAACGAAAACTCTCATTATTTGAAATTGTTAAGTTTTGTCATAAAAGGCGGTGATTTGCGCGAAAAATTCATCAGGCGAAAAAATTTGAAAATGGTGATGATGTCCTGGCGTCATTCACAAGAGCAGACATTTTTTTTCTGGGTAGCTAAAGTATTTTCTGTATGCACAAGAATTGCCAGAAAAATGGTTCTCGGATGATTCATAATGTCTTAAATACCTCGAAGTATCGACAATGATGGATTATTTTTTCCAAGTTGAATATACCTATAATATTTTCCAATTCTTAATTCGCCCTTAATCTATCGATCGAATGAACAGCAACGAGTTCTGACTCGCTAGAAGGTATCACTCTTGTTATAGAAGTGGTGAAATTTATTGGATCATTCGTACAGTTTCACCATATACTTAGCGACCCGCCCCGGCTTCGCACAGACATCACATTAGAAACCTCAAAAATAACAGTACTTCTCCACTATTTAATGGATGTTATTATACATATAAACCTTCCTCTTGAATCACTCTATCTAAAACGCATCAAAATCCGTTGCGTAGTTTCAAAGATTCAAGCATACAAAGGGACATAGAGACAGAGAAGCGACTTGTTTTATACTATGTAGTGAAGATATATACATCATCATCAGTCAGGGACACACTGCTAACTGAAAAGGGTTCCTTTTTCGCCCTATCGATTTCTCGAATGCGACAACAGTTTTGATAGTAATTCGAAACGAGAAGTGAAAAAACTAGACTGAATGTGTGAGAATGGTTGATTCCAGTAGAAGCTTGATTGTTAAACTGGGGATGAAGCGACTTCAATTTCTCCGAGTGTACTTAAAAATTGTCTCTTCCACTCTGTTGCTGAGTTATTCACCAACTGGGAAACTCACGAATGAGTTATGTTTCTGTTCGAGTTCAAAATCTTCTTCATCATCAGGATTTTCATAATTCGTTAGTCCCGTTCAAGTTGAATAATTTGAATGGATTGTAGTTTTTATTCATTCAATACATTCAACAGGCTGAAGGCCAGAGACAGTTATGCACAACATTAAAGTGATTGATAGGTCCATCCAAGAATGACTGACTTCGAAGAAGGTTCTGAACGTGTAGGCGTAGCTTTACTTTGGGTACCAGAAAAATATTTAATTTTTCAGTGGTTTTCATCTTTGATATTATTAAAAACCAGAGATGTATAAGGTTACTAATTTTTGATGGATCTATCTGATAATTGTTGATTCCATCAGGATTGTGACCGTTAAACGGGGATGAAGCGAATTCAATTTCTCCGAGTGTACTCAATAATATCATAAATCTTCATCATTCATAATGTTCATGATCGTTAGCCCTGTTCAAAATGAATAATTTGAATGGATTGTAGTTCTCTATTCATTCAATTACATTCAACAGGCTAAAGGCCAATTACAGTTATACAAGATTAAAGTGATTTGATAAGTCCATCCATCAGAACCATCAGAATGACTGAAGGTCTGAACGTGTAGGCGCAGCATTACTTTTGATTGCAGAAAAATAATTGAAATTTTCAGTGATTTTTATCATAAATATAAAATATAACTAGAAATATTGAGTTGCTGATTCTTGATGAAAGTTTGTACTTCATTTCTCCGAACTGTTATGTAATTTCTTATGCAGATGACAGTGTACTTCTTTTTTTGCGGAAACGTAAGATGAAACATATATGAAGGCAAGGATTGGTCGGGCAGGGTGTTTTTGTGGCTAAACCGTAATTTTTGAGTCTTAATTTCTCTAAAACCTTTTCATTGCTTTTTCACCTACCTAAATTAAATTGGA
>CM024242.1:97575736-97617522 GCA_013421045.1 Propylea japonica
TACACTTGTTGATATAAACATAACTAAACATCACAAGCGCCTGAAACTTGGCTGGAATTTACGTATTAGAGTTCTTTCACCCTTTTCCACTCCCTCCATTGATGTCCAATCAATAATCCGAATACGAGTGGCGAATTTTCGCTTATTAATTTCCATTTACAGAATTGACTTCAGTTCGATTAGCTATGATAAAGGGTTTTCCAATAAGAGGTGTTATTCTGAATAGCCCGCTATTTCGGTAGATGTCACGTTTGAAGCTGTCATTTTTTTACATTTGCCAAGTTGAAACTACGCAATTAATAGAAATGGAACGATACGCGCTTCAAGAACGCATTGAAATTATTAAAATTCATTATAAAAATGGTGAAAATTTGGCAGAGACGGTTCGTAAAACTCGAACATTTTTGGGTCGTCGTGAAGCACCTTGTCGGACCGCAATAAAGAAATTGGTGTAAAAATTCGAGCTGTTGGGACAAGTTAGTGATGTGAAGAATAAAACCCGTGCACGTCGCTCAAGAACAGCCGAGACTATTGCTGCTGCAGCCGAAAGTTTCGAAGAGAACCCAGGTTTGTTCATTTCTCGTCGTTCTTTGGAATTAGGCGTTCCACAAACGTCATTATACCGTATTTTGCATGAAGATTTGGGTCTTAAGGCTTATAAAGTTCAGTTACACAAGAACTCAAGCCGGCCGATCATCAATAACCTCGTGTCTTTGCTGATTGAGTCGTTGAAATGCATGAAAATGATCCGGAATTCCATCGAAAAATCATCTTGAGTGATTAGGCCTATTTCCACCTCGGTGGCTTCGTCAACAAGTGAAATTGTCGGACCTGGGGTTCGGAAAACCCAAGAGTTATTATTGAAAAGCCTCTCTATCTTCAACGTGTGACTGTTTGGTGTGGTTTATGGTCCGGCGTAGTCATTGGACCTTACTTTTTCGAAAACGGGGCTGGAGCAACAGTTACGGTGAATGGATTGCGCTATCAAGAGATGATTAATGATTTTTTATGGCCGAAATTGGGTTGTATTGATCTGGACAACGTTTACTTTCAACAAGACGGCGCTACGTGCCACACAAACAACCATTGATCTTTTGCGAGAAAAGTTTCCGGACCGTGCTATCTTTCGAAGAGATGATCACAATTGGCCACCGAGATCTTGTGATTGAACACCTTGCGACTTCTTCCTTTGGGGCCACGTGAAAGAGAAGGTCTACGCCAATAGCCCAGCGTCGATTCAAGACCTCAAAGATAGAATTCGTGAGGCTATGGAGGACATAGGGCAGTCACTTTGCGATTTGGTTATGGAAAAATTCATTAAAATGATATGGTCCTGTAAGCGTGGTCATGGTAGTCATTTGCCTGATGTTATTTTCCACTATTAACGGCATAGCTTCTTCTTTATAATGAAATAAACATCCGATCATTCATATTGAAAAATGGCATTTTTCTTTGAATATCAAAATAACACCCCTTATTGGAAAACCCTTTATTACTTTCATTGAGTTCTGACTGCTATTCTCACTTTGTATTTTTTATTTCCAATTTTTTTCATCTCTTCAGATAACACCTAGAAGATTCAGGTTTCGAGTTGAGAAAAATACTTAAAAAGTATTGAATACATTCCTACGTCAAGGGATTTATTGCACCAAATACTTTGCAACTTTTCACTTTTCAAATGAATTAAGTTGCACGAAATGCATTCATAATTGAAAAATACAATGTGAAAAGTCCAGTGTATAGTGAAAAGTACTCCGCAGATATTAAATGTTGGAAGAAATGTAGTGCAACATAATTAGCTTTCACTTTTGAAATTTATCAGAATGCAAAGTGCAAGTGAATTGTAAAGTATTTTGGTGCAATAAACCCCAGGAACAACTAGCCAAAGGATTACTGTTTTCGTTACTGTCGTCTATAAAACACCCAACACCAAGAAACGTGTAGACACGCAGACACCTGCCCTTGCAGCTCTAGATAATCGGTTTTGTCGCAGGCTAACAAAGTGCAACCACCGCTTCCGGTATGCGGACCATACCGGAAATGTACCGTACGAAGAACAATGCTAATTGGATTAATCACGGCAGTGCTAAGCCGACGATAGACAGGGATGGTGCATTAACATTTGATCGCGCGTTAAATTGGGGGCGTCGAGGCTCGAACCGAAGCCCGCATCAGGATCAGGTGGGTTTTTTTCGCGCCTGTGTGGTATCCGATAGATGGCGTTGCTGCGGATTAATCGTGATATGTGGGGGTTGGGGTTGTTTTGGAATTCGAGTTAATTCCGATTTTCTATTGACCATAGCTGGATAATTGAATGTTTTACAGAAAACTGTTTTCATATTTTGGATCTGCGACCTTGAATTAGTACATTTGGAAAATTTTGTATCGATCGGAACCAAAAAAAATTTTTCCAAAAATCGAAAATTTTCCATAAATATGCAAAATTTCACCATTTACTAATTCGAAGGCGTAGATTAAGAAAATCTGGAGAAATAAATGTTTCACAGAAAAACTCTTTGCATATTCTGAATCTACACCCTTGAATTAGTACATACGGAAAATTTCGTATCGATCGGAGCCGAAAATTTTTTTCCAAAAAATCGAAAATTTTCCATACATATGTATGGAAATTTTGTCGAAAAATGAATTTTCTCCGATCGCCATCAAAATTTCACCATTTACTACTTCGAAGGAGTAGATTAAGAATATGCAAACAATTTTTCTGTGAAACATTCATTTTTCCAGTTATGATCGATAAAAAATCGGAAAATTTGGACCTTCGCGAAAAAGTGCAGAAAATCTAGAAAAATAAATGTTTCACAGAAAAACTCTTCGCATATTCTGAATCTACGCCCTTGAATTAGTACATACGGAAAATTTCGTATCGATCGGAGCCGAAAAATTTTTTTCCAAAAATCGAAAATTTTTCCATACATATGTATGGAAATTTTGTCGAAAAATGAGTTTTCTCCCGATCGCCACCAAAATTTCACCATTTATTGATTCGAAGGCGTAGATTAAGAAATTGCAAACAATTTTTCTGTGAAACATTCATTTTTCCAGTTATGATCGATAAAAAATCGAAAAATTTGAACCTTTGCGGAAAAAATCAGAAAATCTAAACTGTTCGCGATAGGCAAATAAAAGTTGCATATAATGATTCAAAAAGAATCAATCTACAATAAATAAAATCAACATTCATACGATAGTATTTTTCTGGCTGCTGGAGCACTCCAAAGTTGACCTATTTTTTCAGATTTTTTCACAAAAAGTCGATTATTTGGCGAAATAATTACTCTGTGGAAAAACTAAATGCATATTCATCCTTAACGACCTCGAATTAGTCAAAAAATGACCCTGGTCGTCGGTCGATATATTCTCAGATTCCTACACAAAATGGTAAAAATGAAAGTCATGGAATGAAATGGGAGAAAACTTCCCAAAAATCCAACCAAAAATTGATTGAATTAAACCTGAAAAATATCTGGATGACATAAAAAGGATCAGATTTTAAAAAGATCAATACCCACCGTTTGAAGGAACAGACTGAACAAATAAACAAAAAAGGAATTTGGTTCAGAAACTATCAACATTCCCAAAATACTGCGACAGGTCTTGTTCCGAAAAAAAAATGTAAATGCCTCTTAGAATGTCCGTCTAAACCTTGCAAAAATTACAAAGAATGAAAAAGATATAAAAAGAGTTAAAAAATTTGTGAATTTAAGAAAATATTCTCCTAAACTCCCCGAATATTCCGATAAAAACCCAAACCCCCCGACATCCTATCACTCAATTCACCCCCAAACTTCCCAAAACCACACGCCACCCCTAAAACCCAAAACCAACCCCTTACCTAAAGGCCACTCGGCACAAAAGAAGCCCGACGCCCCCCAAAGCGATCATCCCTGCGTGAATTACCATCCGTATCACTCCTGCAACCGACCCCAAGCAGACAAAGTTTCATCCCCTAACGATCAATCCACCCCCAAAAGCCCGAGAACACGGGGGTAACTTACTACGATTCAAAACGGTTATAATTCAATTAATCGTTTCTGATTAGACAGCCGATGTGATTTATCTTTGGGGTAGTTGCTGGAGCATCCCCAAACTCGGATCGTCTTTGGGGTAGATTAGGGGTATTGTCAGGAGCGACTCGTCGATGTTACTTGAAAGAGATATTCGAATAAATTTGAAAAAGAGATGCTAGAATGAAAAATTCATGAAGAAAATTCAGTTGTGTTCATGGAAAGCCAAGAAAGTGGTCAATGGCGTTGATAAAACAGCGAACTTTGCCGTAAGAGAGCAGATACTCAAATATAAATTAACTTGTTGCTCTTCGTTAGTCAAGACTAATCTCAGATTACAAATGATTCATATCTTCCACTTAAGGTCGATAATATTCGGAAATCATGGCGTGATAACGCTAATCACACATAGAACACAGTTTTTTCTCAACATCAAGGAATATTTGTGGCCAGCAAATCCACCTGACATGAATCCCATTAGGTGTAGAATTTCGCAGAATACTAATAACATTGCAGCCATAACAAGAATCGCTCATAACTGCTCTACTCTATCGCCAAACGGAAAATCCACTTTTACAACTTCTATCGGACATTTCTCAAGTCATAGTTGAACACCCACTATCAGATAAGGTGATAATGCCATAAGACCATAAGACCAAATCTGGTTGAAATTGGCATTTGAACTTCATAATTTTCGAAACATAACAGAAGTATAAGAAGAGGTTTTAACGCTTAACATCGCCATGAAAATCAAAGTAGTGAAAGCAGAGAACTCATATTTTGGAGCTAATCTCGTCCTCGTTCAAGACAAAATGCGAGGAAGTGGTATCAAACAGAGCACCTATGGATGGCCATTTCGTCCTTTTAAGACTCTTCAGCACAGGATAGCTCTGAATGAAATAAGGTATTTCTTGGAACTTACAGCGAAATGACATCTTCTTTAAGGTATAAATATACCGAAGACGCCATCTCTAGTTCCATACGAAAACCTTCTTCCATAGCATGAACCTTGAACAAAGTAGCGAGATGTTTACCATTTGTCGCACTGACCGAAGCGTTCTTGCATTTCGCAAGTTTTACGTCTTCAGTCCACGACGCGGTGCGCTCAGGTTAACGTCAGTTGACACCATAGTAAATAATAAGAAGAAGTTTAAAGCCTGACGCTCACTTGGACGAGACGAGACGAGACGAAGCGAAGAGTTGTTTTCCGCAGGGCACGATTTGCACTGAATCAAATGGGTAGACGCTCACTTGGGAGGCGCGAGGCGAAGATCAGAATCTAACTAACTAACTAACGCGTCGCTTCGTCTCGTCTCGTCTCGTCCAAGTGAGCGTTAACCTTAAGAGCTAATCTCCGAAATATAAGTTTAAAATATTGGTTGATTTCAATCGATTAATATTATTCTCTGCTTTCACTATAACAGAAGTATCTTCTACAAGTCCACTTATGATTGCATTAACAGAGCTGTCAAAGTGACAAACTCCTAGAAATATTTGAAGGAGATCACTTACCCTCAAGAATATATCTTCGATGGACATCCAATATTACACGCCATCGTTTAAACCCTCAATAAAACGATCCATTCACTCAAAACGAACCCACTCCTCTCAGATCAAACTTCGATCCCTCAATCCTCCAAAAACACGTCCAAAGTTCCGATAATTGTTATATTCGAACCCTCTCGAAGTCCTTTCTGATACCGAAGTGGAGTGGAGTGTGACAGTGTCTCACACTCAGTGCTTTTAAACAAGCTTGAACACTATGGAATCAGGGGTGGAGCTCTTGACCTGATAAAAAGTTTTTGACCAACAGGATGCAGATGACAAGCTTGGGAGGCAGGTCTTCTGCTTGGGAAAAGTGAGCCATGCGTACCGCAGGGTTCTGTATTGGGACCCTTTTTGTTTGTATATATGTAAATGACTTACCAGCTAATAATAAATCAGATCAAACTATCCTTTTTGCTGATGACACTCATTCCTGAATAGGGGTATGGACAACCATGAATTAGAGAAAAGATAGAAAAACACTAAATGATGCCCAAATATGGTTCAGTGCAATAAATTGATGATGAACACGGATAAAACACAGAGACTACTATTTGAACCAAAGATGTCTTCGGACAATCACATTCGTTACTTGGTGTCTTCTTGCAGCCAAACCTCAAGTTTTCTGTCCACATTGATGAAATGATTCCTAAGTTGTCAAGAGCTACGTATGCGGTTAGAAGAATTAAGCAGATCGCAGGTGTTGAAGCAGCCAAGATGCCTACTTCAGCTTCTTTCATAGTATCCTAACTTTGGCATCCTTTTCTGGGGAGATTACAACTGAAAGTGCTAAGATATTTAAAACAGAAGCAGATTTTGAGAATACTATGTGGCGCAAACAATAGCTTTAGCTGTAGAGAGCTGTTCCCTAAAGAAAAAATTCTTACCGTGACGTCCATTCTCTCATACTTACCTGTGTAATGTATATTCACGATAATAAGGAGATACTATTGAAAAACAACTTTAATCACAAATATGATACTAGAAACCAAAACAACTTCATCATACCATACCACCGTATAAAAGTATCACAGGTGAACGTCAATCACCTGGCTATAAAAATTTTCAACAAACTGCCATCCAAAATTAAGGAATTGAACAGAAGAAAACTTAAGAGTGAACTAAAGAGTGTTCTATTGAATAAAGCATACTACACAATAAATGAATACATGAATGATAAATTTTAGATACTTATATGAAATATGTTGTCTGGCCTAAATTATTTATTTATTTGTTGTTTGTCTGACTAATGTTAACGTTTTTTATAACATTTTTTAATTTGTATTATTATGTGTCCCTTTTTGGACTAAATTTCACATGACTCCCCATGGAACATTTGATGGGTTAAAAAGTTTATTCATCCCTGTGTTTGTAATTACTGTGAATGAATAAATGAATTATTATTATTATTATTATTATTATTAAAACTCCTATAGCTTGTCGAAAACGACACCCTGAGTTAATGGATGGACACGTCTGTCATCGGGCGCTCTGTTTGTCGGGACCCAGAACGCTGTCAGCTCAAGAATCATCAATTTTTGCTGAATGGCCATCTTGAACACATGCTGCGAAACGATTTTCCCCTCGCTTTCGTTTCGGAAAGGAGGAGAAAACGTTGAAATATGGCTTATTTTCCTCTCGACCCTTACGCTATCTGGGTTAGGGCTTCTGCTGTGCCACTTTTAGATGAAATATTGGATATGATATGTCAATTGGGACCTGAATGAGAGGGTATTGGAATGCAGTCGCCTGTTTGTCGTCAAGTGTTGTGTTGCAAACAGTTCGAGCTTGTTCTAAACTAGGACAATTGACTATTGTTGTCATATATTTCTAGAAAGGTGACACTTACCATGTCGAAGCAAAATTTCACTTGATTTTTTACACTGCGCAAAAAAATTGGAAATGGAAATCTCAAATTCATTCTACAATTTTTATCAGAATTATGCATGCATATTCTATCCAATTTCAACGTTTTTCTTCAACACAGATGTTTTTTCTCAGCAGGAATAAAAAAAGATGAGATTACAGATTTTGAATGTATTGGCTCCATTCTGTAATCAGTTGTTCTCGATCAATTCTAGTGATCATAGTTTTTCTTTCGTTTGATTTTCTACACTTGATCGCTATGCAACGCGAACACACGCAATTTGACCCAAGAGGAATGGTGCCCGAGTGGTAGTTTGCGAGAAGAAGGGTGGACATACACAAGAATTGCAGAAATTTGGGAGTTTCCATACAAGTGTGTCCAGAATGTTGCAGCGATTCAGGGAGACAGGTATGAATGTCCGAAGACCAGGACAGGGTAGACCACGGGTAACAACTGCATTCAAGAAACGTTTCTTGAAAGTTTCTTCGTTGAGACAACGGTTTGCAACCGTTCGCCTCTTCAAAATCAGCGTGAGCAAACTCATGGGGTGCAAATTAACACTCATATAAGAATAAATCGCCTAAGAGAATATGATTTAAGGCCTCGTGTCGCGGCAAGAGGCCCAGCTCTTACCCCAGTCCATCGAAGGGCGCGTTTGGATTTTGCGAGAGAGCATATCCATTGGGAAGAGGCTGATTGGGAAGGAGTTCTCTTCACAGATTAGTCTAGATTCAACCTCTACCATTGTGGTCGACGTTCTCTTGTATACAGACGTCCACATGAAAGATATACTCAGTGGAATTTTCTGAATACCACTGGTTTCGGGGAGGATCGATTATGGTATGTGGTGGATAATCTTTGACTGCTCGTACAGACCTAGTGGTCGTTGATAATGGAGCTAATGCTGGTATATAAGGAACATTCTTGAAAAGCATGTAATGCCATTTGGCACATACATTGGTAAAAATTTCATTTTTATGAACGATAATGCCAGACACGACACAGCTTTCATCATGGGCCGCTTTCTGGAGTTGCTGTTATCTGCAAAATTCGCATATTATTTGCCCTAGATATTGAATAAATGAGGTCCTCAATGTTTATATCAAATTAAACAGGGGCAAGAACATCATTGAAACCATAATCAGGTATCTGTCTTCAGAGTCATTAGATGGCGAACTCTTTTCTATCCAAACTAAGCCCCAAAACCACCCAAGAAACCCCCGAAACTCTACCCAAAAGTGAAACTGCGATCGTTACGGCCAAAATTAAAATTCTCATCATGAACGCTCGTGCGCCTACTTGACCGTATTTTCCGACACCGAATCGCGAAAATCCACTCGCTCCATGCCCGAAATTTAATGAAACCGCTTTTCATCAGACTCATTTTCTCATTCCATATCTCTGGCCGATATTTTCGGATCCGTCCGTTTCGCCAGCCTTGTTTTTGTTGTTCCAGGGGGCCAATTTATTCCGTACCAACTTCGGGCATTAATTATTTCGGGAACAATGTCCGCAATCAAGCAATCCGCGATTGTTTGCACGGTGTTTCGTCCTCACGTTGTGCTTGCGCATTGTTTCCTCCTCGAAAATGTGATGGAAAATGTGGAAATGTCTTACAGACAATGGGTTTTCTTCTGGGTGGATGGACGTGTGTGAAACGAGGCGACTAACGATGGAAAATTATAAAATGATTTTCAGAGGTGGATGTTGGAACAAACCCAATAAACACAGTAACGATAAAACACTTTGTATTTTTTAGGTAACGTCACTATATTTCATCGTTGAAAAAACGGTCAAATGTCGTTAAAAAATACGTTTCCTTTCTGTTTCATCGTCACGTTTTTATCACACGTTGATTCAACGTTGATTTAACGTTGCAAGCCTCTTTCTTATCATGAGTAAAATAACGTGATTGAACGTATTGACTACATACTGATCATTGAATGGATTCAAAAATTGGATGAATCTTGAGTAGAATAAAAGTTGGTGTACTTCAAAGTTGATAAAGAGTGAATCATTCAACGTTTATCTATTGTTACTGAGCTCACTTCGAAAAAGCGTAAGTTATATACGTTAAAGTGGATAAATCAACCCGTTGAGTTGTGTTCGTATATTATATGTAGAGTCAACGTTTGGTTGAATTTTAGGTGCATCATGGTAAATTGATATGATCAAAAGAGTAAGAAGAATAAAAGTTTGTTAATGGCTAAGTTGAAGAAGAGTGACTCATTCAAAGTTTATTTAATGTTACTTGAAAAAATGTAATGAATACACGTTTCCTAACGGGGGTAAATGAACCAGTTGAAACGTAAACGTCTATTATATGTAGAATCAACGTTTGGTTGAATTTGTGTTTCGGATGTAGCGTAGAAAATTCAACGTACAACGTTGAATCAACTTCAGTCACCACAAATAAACGTTTGGTATACGTTTCTGTGTTTATTGGGAAAGGAAAGTGTTCTGGTCTCATGATTCGAAAAAAAGATGATCATTTACCATAATTTTCGTTTAATTAGTATTCATCATTTTTTTTGTATCCATGAGGATAATATATTGACCTCATTTCGCCTTTTCTCCCGCCCTTGTTAAAGGATTTCCAATTAAAACCGACTACCCTTTTTTCTGAATAAAACGCAAACTTGAATAAAATCGAAATAGTAAATATTGAATTTCGGTGACCAGCAGATATCGACCAAATTTTGGTGTCATGTATTATTGATCTTCCTGAACAACATTAGTAAAACCAACAGGTGGCGGTCGGTCTTAGTTTGAAAAATATGGACCCCCAAAGTTCCAAAAATGTTTCATCTTCACGTTGCTTTTTTCACTATAAAACCACAAATTCACTGCTCCAATTTAATCTTTAAATCACTTTCGAACTTTCAAATAACAACTAGATTAGAGTCATTTCAGGTATATTCAATAATTAATGCAGAAACATCGAAATTCTTGAGGTATCACATATCCACAAATTCAAAGGAAATTCCGCAGTTCTTTTTGGTAAGTTTGGCACCATTGCTCCGTCCTTCGGAGAGTGACACATCAAATGATGGCGGGATATTCGGGTAGCATCGTATCATATCCGCGCGAATGAATCTGCGGCAATGCCAAATCTACCATTAAAAACGGCGGGCTTTCCTTAGAATTTGTGGTATGTGGTGTCTCTAGAATTTCGATGTTTCTGCATTAAGTATTGAATATACCTGAACTGAAACATCGGATAGTTATTTGATGTTCGAAGGTGATTTATGGACTAAATTGGAGCAGTGAATTTGTGTTTTTTTAGTGAAAAAAGTGACGTGACGATGGACCTTTTTTGGAACTTTGGTTGTCCATATTTTCTAAACGAGACAGACCGCCACCTGTTGGTTTCACTAATGTTTTTCAAGAAGACTCGATGATATAATGACACCAAAATCTGGTCTATATTTGCTGGTCATCTAAATTCAAATATTTACATCGAAATATTTTGATGGGACTCAAGGGCTAATCGACTAGCCTATTTCTTGACATGACATGCTCATCAAACTAACTCTTCATTGAATCGATTGTAAGGTGTGCTGTGTGGCTTATGATATCATCCAAACACACAGTATATTCTTCGTTTCTCTCCAGTTAACCCTTACAACAACCCTCCAATATTATTCGGACAAGACTTGAAGGTATTCGTTCAACCTCAGAAAGTCTGATCTAAACCATCTCTAAATCCATCAGGCCACTTCTAAATCTCCCTTCGGATACGGAAACCCTTCAAAATCGGACGTCAACTTCCTATATATTACCCGTCGTCCCATCATTTTAATCCCATGAATAATTTAAGCAGCAGTATCGGCCGTGGAGCTGCCCATATAACGCAACAACGATTTCAGAAGCCCCCATCGTCACGAAGGGCTGAGACATTCATACCGGCCTCATTTGATATGCCCGTAAATGGGCTCCGTATCGTACAAGCTATTTGCCTGCTAATTTCCCGTTGCAAATGTTGCAGGGATTAATTAAAGCCCTGCATCTCATTGTGGCTGGAATATGCGTACGAAGATTTGCTAGAGTTTGCGCTTGAATATGTTGTGTGGAAGTTTCAGAGTAAAAAGGAAACCTAGAGATGCTTTCATGCATTTATTTTGTTGACGCAGCCAAGTAGAATCGTTTCATGAACGAGAACAACATTTGGCGTTGCGAACTTGTGCCGTAAGTTTATTCCGTATTGGGATAATAGATCGACGGCTTAGCTACTATGGTACTAACAACTTGAGTCTGCTATAGACAATTCTGTCAGTTTGGCAATATCGTTATGTAACCGTTTAGCTCTTCAATGTGTCGTGTTTACAACTTCGTTACGATATGACGTTCATAAACTGAATTATTCTACTGGTTTGGTGGTAATTTATTGTTGTTCAAGAGTATTTCGGTATTTATGGCTATGGCTATGGCAAAATTACGGAAAAGTTGTATAATATAGCTCTTGACCCTCCACAAGTGAAGTCAAAGTTGGTCTGGAAATGCAAAATGTCACTTAACCTACTCGGAGAAAAGAACCAGGTCAATCTCATCTAGGTGCCTGGTCACTCCGGGGTGTCAATTCTCGGGATCACTCGCTCACGAACGTATACGTTCGTGAGTGAATAAAACCGAAGAAACAGTTCGAAACAAGTTTATTTCTGAGCATATCGTTAACTAATCGTTCGGACGAAACTGTGCATTCATTTTGAACGGATAAAATCATTACAATTTCAAGAAATCTACTGTCAAAATGTCACGAACAACCCCCTTCGCTGAACCAGAACCGTTTTGCGGCTTCCCAGCCAGCCATCAGGCAATGGCTATTAAGGACTGGGAACAAAAGAGGAAGCTTATGTCCTGGCGTATGTCCTGGCGTATGACCAATGGTCACTTCTCTCTCACTCGACGAGCTGGAGCAAAAAAGTTCTCTCACTCAGCAAATTGGAACTGAGAAAACTGACGGGCGCTCTCACTGGGCACTGTTCCGTGAGGTTTCACTTAAAAAACATGGGAAAGGCGCCCAATAGTACATGTCGCTTCTGTCAGGAAGCCACCGAGACATCCAGACACCTGCTCTGCGAGTGTGAAGCTGTTCACCAGAAACGGCTACGGCATCTTGGCTTCTGGTTCCTAAAGCCTGA
Organism: Propylea japonica; assembly: GCA_013421045.1. Lineage (NCBI taxonomy): Eukaryota > Metazoa > Arthropoda > Insecta > Coleoptera > Coccinellidae > Propylea > Propylea japonica. Next base: position 97,588,315 of record CM024242.1, read on the forward strand.
ACAAGTAATGGATGTGGCCCCCAGAAAGGTGGTGAAGTTCATTGAGACTTTGCTGCCTGACTGGTAAACAGCGCGGGGATGCACAATAGATCTTAAGGTCAAGGTGCTCGCAAAGTCGGTTTTGATCTGTCGCCCCTCCTCTAATCTAATCTTATCTGTATAATATTCAGAAACTGTAGAAATTGAAATGTAACTTAATTGTTCAATTCTGCCCAGTTAGTCAGTGGAATGCTTTTCATCTCACACTACAGCTTGGTTGATGACAATGCAGTGCTATTCACGCGTAGAGGCATCTCTACGTTAAACTCTTACTCTGAGATTGAAGTGCACAGAAGGTGGAGGAGCCTAATTTGGTCATTCGGAGATAAAAAAACGAGAAAGATCGCAAACAGAAAGAACGTAGATGACGAAACTTGGTTTTTATGAATGGTTGCATGTATTGAAGTGATTAAATATAGGATCCAGCTGTCTGACAGTTGAGAATAGAACTAAAGGTCCAATGAGAAATTCGGAAATAATAAATTCTTTCTTCATTAGAGCACACCAAACGAAGAATAACTATTGGTGGGAATGAAACCTGTAATATAATTTGAAGAATTTCGAATTAGTGAGAGAACTCAAATAAGGTACTTAAAAACCTTGAATTCATGGAAGTCGCAATTATTATAAATCTACCTGGTTCTTTCCAGCTCCCCCTCCCTGTAGACCACCCCCTTCGAGAGACAAAACGAAACAAATACAAACTTCGAGTCACTCGTGCTTCGAATTTTCATCGGACCAAATGAATCCTGAAGAAGATAATCCGTTTTCCCAGGATTTGCATTGTTTTCCCGGCATGAATTTATTCGTAATGGAATATGCCATGCAAGTTTGCTCCTTGGGAAATTTATTTCCCGCCCTAATGGGAATATTTTTTTTCTTTCCTCCATCGGGAAACGGATTTATGCGAATACATTAATAAAGGGCTGGCTTGTTACTGTTGTCTCTTGAGAAATTGTGGCGGTTGACAGTGTAATATTGGGGTCGGTGGCTTCGGAGGTGTCAATCAGAAGGTGGAAGCAAATGGGGTTTGTCTCGAGCTACCTGAAGATATTAAGCTTGCAGTAGGATCTGTGGATAACGTATCTGGCCATTAAGTTCGACCCCAAGCTAGGAAAGAAAATTTCTGGTTAAACGATAACGAAATCTATTTACCACATGGGCTGAAGTCCCGAGCCTAACAAGATTAGATTATATTAGAGGAGCGGCGATAAATCAAAACCGACCTTGCGAGCACCTTGACCTTCAGGCAGCAAAGTCTCAATGAACTTCACCACCTTTCTGGTGCTTCGCACTCACATAGCAGGTGTCTGGCTGTCTCGGTGGCTTCCTGACAGAAGCTACATGTACTATCGAGCGCCTTTCCCATGTTTTTTAAGTGATATCTCACGGGACAGTGAGAGCGCCCGTCAGTTTCCTCAGTTCCAATTTGCTGAGTGAGAGGACTTTCTTGATCCGACTCGTCGAGTGAGAGAGAAGTGATCTAGCTTGCCTTTGACCGAGCCTAACTTAGAGCAACGCAATCATTCCAAGCTTTATATTAGCATTATTCATCAACGTTATCTCCATCAAGAGCAACGCAATCATTCCAGCACCTCTCTAACATTTCAATACCACTTTTGTAGAACGATTTATCTATTGCCTCAAAAAAGGCCTCAGTTTCAGCGATAACCTCTTCATTCGTGCGAAATTTCTTACCGGCGAGCATTTTTTTCAGGTCTGTGTACAGCCAGTAGTCGCTGGGAGCCAAATCTGGCGTATACGGTGGATGTAGGAGCAATTAAAAGTTCAATTCACGTAGTCTTGCCATTGGTATGATTGACTTGTGACACGGTGCATTGTCGTGATGAAACAACATTTTATATTTGCCATATGCGGTCGTTTCTTTGCAATTTCTTCCTTCAAACGCTCCAATAACGCTATGTAATTTTCACTGTTGATGGTATTTCCTTTCTCAAGATAGTCGATGAATATTACACCACGCACATCCCAAAATACCGAGGCTATAACCTTTCCAGCCGATTGTTGGGCTTTCGGGCGCTTTGGACGAGGTTCACCAGTTGCTGTCCACTCAGATGACGAGCGTTTTGATTCCGGAGTGAAGTGATGGATGCATGTTTCATCCATTGTCACATATCGACTCAAAAATTCAGGTTTGTTACGTTTAAACATGGCCAAACACTGCTCAGAAGCAACAACACATTCTTGTTTTAGGTCAACAGTGTGCAAACGCGGCACCCACTTTGAACAGTGCTTTCTCATATTCAAATGCTCGTGCAATATAAAGCCAACACGTTTTTTTGATATCTTTACTATGTCAGCTAACTTACGCAACTTCACTTTTCGATCATTCAAAGCGATTTTGTGGATTTTTTTGATGTTTTCTGGTGTTACCGCCTCATTTGGACGTCCACTGCGTTCTGCATCATCGGTGTCTCTACGACCACGTTTGAAGTCACCAAACCAATGTTTTATTGTTGTTTCTGATGGAGCAGAGTCCTTATAACACTTTTCAATTAATTGTTTCGCTTTAACGGTATTTTTTCCCATCAAGAAGCAGTGAAAAATTAAAACACGAAATTGTTTTGATACATTGTTTTGAGAATGAAAATGGTTTGGTCGAAAGTTAACATTGCAGTACCCTTAATTAAATGAAAGGCGAGCATTCTGCCACTGAACCACCGATACAACTATGTCATACTATCAAAGGTGTGACAAAGTCAACCATCTTGGTAGTTGAGTTACTATCAAAGCACTGAACTCTTATGCTTTGGACTCAGAGTTAATATGGAAATGCTGAAGAAAACTCAATGAAGTAGACAAGAACGACAAGGTCTCTAAATTTTGCGTTCCTGGTCACTCAGAAATGGAAAGAAGGGGCTAATAAACTAGCCTATGAGACAAAGTTTTTGGAAAAGGAAGAAACTGAAACGAAAGCACTCTAGAGGAATATTCCGGAGATGCATCATTTCTAAAAGTTCCTCCGGAAATTGTAGACTGATAGGCTCAAAAAGTATTTGAATTCTGGTAGGAATAAGTGACGCTTTCTCACTGGCTTTCTTACAAGACATTGTCACCCAAGGAAGCATATGATGAGAATGAGCTTTACAGAAATTGACGAGTGTAGATTCTGTGGAAAAGAACAAAAAACTTCTGTTCTCTTAGTTACAGAATGCCTTGCCCTTGGCGAGCCTGAACTAAGAATGTCTTGTACAGAAAAATTATAGGAGAAACGCGGATCTGACCTCTTTAAGTCCCTGTAAGATACTGGAGTATATTTAGACGACCAATGATTTTCTTTTAGAGTTTATTCTGGAATACAATGCAGGTGTATGATGAAAATATTGAAAACTGTATGATATAATCAAGTGGCAAATTTCATGAATGTATAATGAGGACAGATGAATTATTCGAGAATATTAATCCACCCCCAACCCAGGAAATTCCATTCCCCCACCCGACTAATCGATGGCAGAAAAACCTCAAATTCTCGTTAAATATTTCACCGGAAATTCCAATCGGGAAATCGACTAAATTTCATCGAAACAATCACGGTAGATGCCTAGCCATACCTTCTAAACCTCCCACGGTCTGAAATTCTAAACAGTTTTCCTCCGGAAAGTTTGCAAGAGCTTGGAAAGTTTTGCATTCTCGAAACGACGAGGAGGAAAAACAACGTAAGCCGCATTTGGGAGATCCAAACTTCACAGCTTTCGCGCTAAATATTTATTATTGAGATGATAGGGATGATATTAGGTAAAGAAAAAATTGGGAAATTTGGACCTTCGCGAAAAAATTTGGGAAATCTGAAGTATTCACGATAGGTGAAAGAAATTTGGATATTCTGATTCGCAAAAGATCAATCTACAACATTAAAAATTAGCATCCATACAGTGTCATTTTTCTGGCTACTACAGCACTCCAAATGTGACCAAATTTTTCCACAGAAAGTCGATTATTTGACAAGATAATTTTTTTATGGAAAAACTACTTGCATAATTCGTCATCATCGAGATATAATAGAGAAGAGACGCTATGACATACAATTGAGTAAGGAAAAATAGTACCACTGGGCGGGGCTAAGTCGGGGACCAATATGGCGGAAAGTTCAGGGTTGAATTAAGTTAACAGTTTTTTCTGTTTACAAATTTCACCCAAAAAATACGACGTGTTGGGTCTTTAGGAATCCTGTTCAAATAAGGTCAATTGAATATCAACTAAAAAATTTTTCTTCAGGCGATAATAAACACATATGAAAAGATATCAGATTACCAAGAAAGACTAGCAAAAGTTTCGAATGCGGATCTGTTCAGTACTCATCCCTACCTGCGATATGTTTTTCCTCTAATTTTCTTCTTATCTGTCTCTTCTCTGCTTGAAGAAAGCCTTACAGTGCACGATACCATTTTATGGTATATTATTAAGCAGACAAAATCACAATTTAACTAGAAACAGTCGCAAGAATCACAATTCCTCCAGAAAATTCAACGATTGTCAAATTTAACGTTAGGTGGTAGTAATATGGCGCATCTGATACCACGTTTTTTTCAATAATGGCAACTCTATACTATCCTGTCTCTATGTTCGTCATCTACAATCTAGAATAAGTCAAATAAATGACATGTGTCGATATAGCCTAAGAAAATAGTTTTTTTGTGTGGACATGTGTTTTTCCTCGTTCTGGAAAATCAGTTTCTCCTTCCATCTGTAAATTTTTCAGTAGAACCATATAACACTGCAGTTGAGTTGCTCGAGTCATTTCTATCATTAGTTTTCGCTGTCAGCAGTTGAAATCCACTTGCCAAACTTTCCCTCACCTTCAAACATCGTTATACGGATTATACAGTGCTTTTGTTGCGTGTTTTAGTGGACAGGACCTACGTTTCGTAATGAAAGGCCACAACTATTTTCGATATTCAGACTGCATTCGAGTTCATTACACTAAAACTTTTCAACTTTAATTATTCATCGCTATGTCATTTGCATACCTTCCATATTAACAAAGGCAACGTCATTAAGTTTGAATGACAGAAATAATTGTAGTCGTAACGGTGATTATGGAAGTCGGTAATACACGGTTTCATTTTCTCGTCGGTGGAAAGAAGGCTGTGCTTTATGAAACAGAAGTAATTAAAGGCCTTTTTACACTTGAAAAACTTCTAATTATGGTAGTAAGTGTGCGAACTAAGCGATAAATATTCAGCAGTAACCGTTTATATGCTGTTTTCGAATATTTTATCAATAATGCCTTCAACGTCTTTTTTTTGAGTTTTTTGAACCCTCATGTGAATTCTTCAAGTTGATTTTCACGTATATTACAGGCAATATCTTCAAAAATAAGTCGCCAATACTCCCAGACACTTTCCTTCGGCCATTTTGATTTGCAGACGCTTTGAAGCCTCTTAAATGTTCACTTTATTCACGTGAATTGTGAATAGTTCTACATGACAACTATTTCAAAATAGTTGTCAGTTATTCATCAGTTGAACATGTAGAATCAGAATTCACCTGATGTAGAGTATTTATTTTGAGAGCAGAATGTGTCTTGGTACTATTGGCATCCTCAAAAATAAGACGCCAACACTTTTCTTTGGTCTTATTGCTTTGCTAACGCTTTAAAGCTTCCAAAATAATTACGTAACCGCACTTGAAGTCTGATGCTATATGTCAACCTGACAACAATTTCAAAATAGTTGTCAGCTATTTGTCACTTGAACATTTAGCATCAGAATCCACGTGAAGTTAAGTACCTAATTGTTTGGGTAGCTTTAAAGCGTCTGATAAGCAAAACGGCTGACGGAAAGTGTCTGGCAGTATCGACGACTCATTGTTGTGGATATTTCCTAAAATATACGTGAAAGCCAGATTGGAAAATTCACGTTAAGTTATGTTTTTATGCACCTTGAATATCTTTCACCTGAAAATTGGCCGTCTTACCAAGCTAGCAGGTCGGTATGCGTTTTAAGTACATTCTAACCCTATTTTATCGTCTGCATTTCATTCGTCAGAAGATACCTAACCTAACCCTACTTAATCGTCTGCACCTGACCTCTAATGGCCCTGGAAACTCGAACTAAACCGTTCAAAAATAGGACCAGCTAATATAACACCCAGTATCACAGACCCACCCTTCCTAGCCCATCCTGCAATCGCAGAACCCTCGCAGTGCAAAAGGGTTCCGAAATCCTGGAAGGAAATGATCCTGCTGATTCGCATTCTGTCTGTGATGGAAGAACAAACTGGATCCTGATTGCATTAGTGCCGCCCCTGTAGCCCGTTTATTGCAGGGACGGATAATGAACTGAAACATATAGTTGGAGCAATCGGACGTAACCCAGTTCACGTTTGGGGGGATGCTTTTTGCGAGGCGCGTAGTCCTGTTGAAAAAGTCTGGCAGAGTTTTATTTGTGGCGGTGGAAAAACTGACGTTTTAGGCAAGTGGGTCCTGTTGATTTAATTTTGAGGGAAACTGAATGAATTAAGAGGAGGAAATTTGGAAACGAAGTTTCTGGGCAATTTGTTTTTTGCATTTTATGTTGAGGAAGAGTAAGGTTTCTTGTTTCGTTTATTTTTTCTTATATATCCACCTGGGTCATTTTATTGGCTGATTAGAGGTCCTAAGGCACGAATATACAAATAATCAACTTTTCGTGAAAAATTCGTGAAAATAGGTCAACTTTGGAGTGCTGTAGCAGCCAGACGAATAGTACTGTATGAATTTATTGTAGATTGATCCTTTGTAAAATAGAATATGGAATTTTCATTCACCTATCGTGAACCGTTTAGATTTTCTGAACTTTTCCGCGAAGGTCCAAATTTTCCGATTTTTATCGATCATAACTTGAAAAATGAATGTTCCACAGAAAAATGTTTGTATATTCTTAATCTACGTCTTCGTATTAGTAAATGGTGAAATTTTTGTCACGATCGGAGGAAATTTATTTTCCGACAGAATTTCCGAAATATGTACTTATGGATTTTTTGAAAAAAAATTTTTCGGTTCCGATCGAGACGAAATTTTCCATATGTACTAATTCAAGGGCGTAGATTCAGAATATGCAAAGGTTTCTTCTGTAAAACATTCAGTTGTCCAGATTTTTTGCACTTTTCTGCGAAGGTCAAAATTTTCCAATTTTTTATTGCTCATAATTGGAAAAATGAGTGTTCCACAGAAAAATTGTTTGCATATTCTTAATCTACGCCTTCGAATTAGTGAATGGTGAAATTTTGGTGACGATCGGAGAAAATTAATTTTTCGACAAAATTTCCATACATATGTATGGAAAATTTTCGATTTTTTGGAAAAAAAATTTTCGGTTCCGATCGTGACGAAATTTTCCATATGTACTAATTCATGGGCGCAGATTCAGAATATGCAAAGATTTCTTCTGTAAAACATTTAGTTTTCCAGATTTTTTGCACTTTTCTGCGAAGGTCAAAATTTTCCAACTTTTTATTGCTCATAATTGGAAAAATGAGTGTTCCACAGAAAAATTGTTTGCATATTCTTAATCTACGCCTTCGAATTAGTAAATGGTGAAATTTTGGTGACGATCGGAGAAAATTCATTTTTCGACAAAATTTCCATACATATGTATGGAAAATTTTCGATTTTTTGGAAAAAAATTTTTCGGTTCCGATCGTGACGAAATTTTCCATATGTACTAATTCAAGGGCGTAGATTCAGAATATGCAAAGATTTCTTCTGTAAAACATTTAGTTTTCCAGATTTTTTGCACTTTTCTGCGAAGGTCAAAATTTTCCAATTTTTTATTGCTCATAATCGGAAAAATGAGTGTTCCACAGAAAAATTGTTTGCATATTCTTAATCTACGCTAACGAATTAGTAAATGGTGAAATTTTGGTGGCGATCAGAGAAAATTCATTTTTCGACAAAATTTCCATACATATGTATGGAAAATTTTCGATTTTTTGGAAAAAAATTTTTCGGTTCCGATCGTGACGAAATTTTCCATATGTACTAATTCAAGGGCGTAGATTCAGAATATGCAAAGATTTCTTCTGCAAAACATTTAGTTTTCCAGATTTTCTGCACTTTTTCGCGAAGGTCCAAATTTTTCAATTTTTTTATCGATCATAATTCTAAAAATGAATGTTTCACAGAAAAATTGTTTGCATATTCTTAATCTACGCCTTCGAATTAGTAAATGGTGAAATTTTGGTGGCGATCGGAGAAAATTCATTATTCGACAAAATTTCCATACATATGTATGGAAAATTTTCGATTTTTGGAAAAAAATTTTTCGGCTCCGATTGAGACGAAATTTTCCATATGTACTAATTCAAGGGCGTAGATTCAGAATATGCAAAGAGTTTTTCTGTGAAACATTTATTTTTCCAGATTTTCTACACTTTTCCGCGAAGGTCCAAATTTTTATCGATCATAATTGGAAAAATGAATGTTTCACATAAAAATTGTTTGCATATTCTTAATCTACGCCTTCAAATTAGTGAATGGTGAAATTTTGGTGGCGATCGGAGAAAATTCATCTTTCGACAAAATTTCCATACATATTATGTATGGAAAATTTTCGATTTTTGGAAAAAAAATTTTTGGCTTCGATCGACACAAAATTTTTCATATGTATTAATTCAAGGGCGTAGATTCAGAATATGCAAAGAGTTTTTCTGAGAAACATTTATTTTTTCAGATATAGTCGATGAAAAATTTGATAATTCGGACCTTCGGAAAAAAATTCGGAAAATCTTAACTACTCCCGATAAAGGCATGAAATTTAAATATAATGATTCACAAAGGATCAGTCTTCAATGAGAAAAATTAGCATCCGTATAGTGTCATTTTCTGGTAACAGCAGCACTCCAAAATTGACCTATTTTTCAAGATTTTTCCACAAAAAGTGGATTATTTGTCGAGATCATTCATTCATGGAAAAACTTATTGCATATTTGTGCTCTACAAACTCAAATCAGTCAAGAAAATAACCTGGGTCGATATGCCATCAACAATATTTTTTTTGTGGACTTAGAATAAGACTATCCCTATATCTATCTATAACAACCAAATTAATTAATTACTGAATCAAAACACAAACAGTAGTTTCCCGTTCACAAAACCTCAAATGAAATTCCATTCAAAACCGCGATTCAGCGAGTGTTTCAACTGAAATATCACAATAGCGGCAAGTGGGGACAAAACTACGCTCAGCCTTTCTATTTCCGCTACCGCTTTCCCGAACTTTATATCATTTTCCCAGCCATAAACGTTGTCATAATTCAATTATTCAGTATTCCTAGCTGTATTAAATACGATTCGAGCAGCGGGTAACAGATGGTGGTAATCAAAAGTTAATTAATTTATTATTTATGAAGTAAGAAAGAGCTGAATGCATCGTAAGTACTAAGTAGCATAAGCTAGGGTTGTTCTTCTTTGAGAAATGGGTTTTGGGATCTAAAGAATGCGATCTTAAGTAAAAAATCGTTTGATGTTAAAATGTCCTCTTTTGTTAGAGTAGAATTTCGGGTTTTTATGGCTTCAAAGACTTTTTTCAGTCAAATAAGGAAAGCTTAGAGTATAAAGAATTTTCTAGACGTTGAACAAAAGGAAGAATCATGATGAAAATAGCATTTCCCGTAGTATAACCACTTCAAAAAACTAAGTTAACTTTCCGAACACTCTGTGCAATAAAGCAATCCACCTACTGAAGAAAATTCTCTCCCTTCTATGAACAATTTCAGCAATCGAAATCCCCATAGAACCTCGAAGCAAAAATCACGCATTCAATTCTAAATAACCCCACTCTATGCTAACGATTTCCCCCCGAAAACTTTCCCCATTTTCCGACTTTTCCTCTCAGCGTCCTCGCGGACCACGAAGAATTTTCCGATCGGGTTTTGCGGCCGTGCAAAACTACCAATACGGGACCTCGCTGGTCCGGAATCTGCATAGCCTATCTACCCGAAACGACCCAATAGAAATTCGATAAATAGTTCGCAAACAATTCGTATGAAGTGTTCGTTTCGTGTGTTCGCCGCGTATGGGGGTTGTTTATATTTGCGGGGATGAAAATTGAGGCTTCTGTTTAAGAGGATCGAAGCGGGTTTATCGCCTCTGTTGAGAGAGATCCGTACAGAACGGTTCGGTGGGTTTTAATGGTTACTGAATATCGTTTGAGAGCGTTTAATAACGCCTGGGTTTCGTTTTGGAAACGAACGATGTATGGAGATTGGAGATATTGTTTTGTTTTCTCGAAGAGCTGGGAAAACCGAAAACGTTGACTGTGTGGTATCGTTTTCATGGAAAGCGTTGAAGTACTTTATTTCTTCACGAAGATATTGACATGTTTGTGTTGCACTGCGATCAAATAGTCTATTGTGCCCTCATAACTTGATCTGTTCAGACTTTTAGAGAACCTCAAAAACTGTAGCGATTTCAGAGCCACATCGAGTCTCCTCATGTGTTTCCTGAGAAAGCAGTGACCGATGAGAAACCCCGTCAGAAGGTGCTGCCTTCTCTTGTTGATTTCCACGAGAGTGCTCAAACATAAAACTAAAGAGTTCTTCAATAAGAGGTGTTTTTTTGAATAGCTCACTATTTCGTTAGATGTCACGTCACGTATTCGATTTGTAAAAAAATCAATCCTTTATCCCCATGTTTTTTCAACTCAAATTTTCCATTTTCCCCGATCTTGTCCCTCGATTTTCCACCGGAAATACGTAACATCGAATTGCGCTTCCGCGACCACGTCTCTCGTACGAAATGGAAATGTTTTTGCGGCTTATAAATATCATTGTGTCCCTTTCGACCCCCTGGCAGTATAAAATATACCCTAAAGATATCGGGAATCCTCGATATTCCAGAGATGTTTATGGGGGAATATGGAACGGACGACCAGGCATAAATTTCGAAATGGCGGCATGTTTCGACGGCATATGTCGATGTCTATTGCGAATTGGAAAGAGTGACCTTGAGAGATAAAGGGATATATTGAAGTCGTGACCAGTTGGATTTATTTGAGCAGACTCGCTTCAATTCAAATCCGAAAAATACTAGGTACTAAATTACTCTCGAAGAATGGATTTTTTTTTCGACCAACATAGAAACCATGGAAATTGATGAAAATATATTGGAAAGTCTGAATCCCTTATTGACTACTTTCTCTTGTTGGGTAACATCCACACACATCAGGCCAGATGTTTTTGATTGGGTAAGTTGATAGTTGTTAGTTTAAAAAAGGGGTTACAGTTCACTGCGACCTCAAGGTCTATCGTGTCCCCTTAGAGATCTGTACCGACCATACTCTACACAGCTTGCCTTCCAGTTCCAGAGATCTGATGAAATCCAGTATCTGTGAAGGCTTCAACGAGACTAGTTCCTCACTCTTTCAAGTTTCTCGCCCAAGGCATTCTCTCCTTAGGCTCGAAAAGCCCGGGCATTCCGTGACTAGTTGAATGGGGGTTTCTTTCTCCTCCCTACAGAACCTACACTCGTCAGTGTCCGATGATCCCATCCTCAACAGGTGCTTTCTAAGGCGATAGTGTCCTGTAAGGAAGCCAGTGAAGAGGTGTAATTGTTTCTTACCAGGATCATGATATCTTTTGGATCTTGCTGTTTTAAAGTTCCGAAGGAACTTAGTGGAATTATCCATCCCTGGGAGATCCACCAGAGTTTTTTTCCTCTCGGCTTTCTCCAAAAACTCCTTCTTATACCACAAAAGGGTTCTGGGCCAATGAGTGACATTCGTGAGCCCTCTTTGGCGAGTGTATTGGCCTCTTCGTTTCCTTTGATTCCCGAATGGTCGGGAACCCAGATTAAAAAGACCTTATTTTTCTTGATTACCTCATTGAGTTTGTTCCGGCACTCCCAGATCATCTTTGATTCGATGACGTAGGAGCTCAGTGCTTTAAAAGCAGCTTGACTATCTGAGTGTATGACTATATTTGATTGTGGAAGAAGAAACACCCTTGCTGGATCGATACACAACTGAAAGGTGAGAAAAGAGGCAGATTCCAAAATTTTTTAAAGGAAAATTCGAAGCTAATTTCCACTATTTCTATCCATAGCAGACGATACCCGGCATTTTGGGTTTGAGGACTGCTTCTAGAACATCAAAGGTTCTTAAATCATTGGCTTGCTGAAGCGGACCTAGATTCATGAGTTCTCTCGATTGAAGCGCAGTTATGTTGGATTATCGATGGAATTTCAGCACCACGCCACTTTGGTTCACACTTTGCCTGAAAAGGATGCTTAAAAAGCTCTGTCTTTGTCGAAACCAGGGTAAGGCTGCAAAGTGGGCTTCTCTCAGGTCACTGCTTGTTGAGGCGTAAGCTACTCAAGATGGCTGAGGAGGATCTCAATATCTGTAGTTATGTGGATCGGCTACAAAAACCACCAAGCTCATTTTTCTGAAGCAATGTCTTGGTAAAAACAACTCTGGAATGACAGCTGAAAGCAAAGTATCAAGAGACCAGACGCGACAGGTATCATCGGAAACCTTTCTAATCTTTCGCAAGTGATGACTCAAGGAACAGTGTCTTCTGCCTGTCAGTTTTTTCAGTTCCAATCCACAAATATTCGAAAAGCAAGCCGATACAGGCTACAAAAAAGGTCAACCATAATCAATTAAACAACAAAATCGAAAAACTCATTTACAATAAACCACAAAAACGATACATTCGCAAACCAACAAATAGAGTAAACCTCATTAAAACGTCAAACTGCGTTCTTTCAATCGATCTCCCAATTTTACGAACTGGACAGCGAAAAGCGAATGGCGGAAACACAGAAAAGTCACCGAACAGCCCGAAAGCGTCACAGAATTCTACGCTGGGGCCATTACAGTTCACGTTATTTATAACTTTCCGTTTACGTTTCCGATTGACAAAGTTGGGCGTGTTTCCCGAATTGATTCGTTTGCTAGGCATTTTTTCGACGGATTTATTGGACGCGATCGACGGTTTCACGATGAATAGCCTGTACCGAAAGTTTGAAAAGAGTAATTTCGCAACGCTTTTCATTTTTTGAACTCGTCACTGAAATACTACCCAAAAAGTCTTTGACAACTGGCGTTAACATCAATGGTTTCATTGCTTGTGTGGCACCTAGCTCTGTCTTGTTGGAAGTAAACGTTGTCCAGATCAATACTATCCAATTTCGGCCAAAAAAATCATCAATCACGAGAAATGGACAAACCTAGGTTTTCTTCAACACTTTCGTCTACAGCAGCAATATTCTCGGCTGTTCTTAAGCAACGTGCACGGGTTTTTTTCTTCACATCACTAACTTGTCCCAACAGCTCGAATTTTTCAACCAATTTCTTTGTTGCGGTCCGACAAGGTGCTTCACGACTACCAAAAAATGTTCGAATTTTACGAACCGTCTCTGCCAAATTTTCACTATTTTTATAGTGAATTTTAATAATTTCAATGCGTTCTTGAAGCGTGTATCGTTCCATTTTTATCAATGGCGTAGTTTCTACTTGTCAAATGTCAAAAAATGACAGTTTCAAACGTGACATTTACCGAAATAGCGGGCTATTCAAAATAACACCTCTTATTGGAAATTCCTTCACTTTTATATTTTTTTTTTGATTCATACGATGAAAGTAAAGATTTTAAAAATTAGTGCATATTTCAAATATTCGCCTCTTACGTCAAAAACAAAGAAAGTAATAAAGTTAACCATTAAACTCCACCGCATTCAAAAAGCAGGATTGCATTCCGTTCCACCCCGTTGAACCCCTATTGAACTCGAATCGATTTTCGAGGCATTCCTACCTGTCAATGTCACTTTTACAGAATCTCGTTCATTCATCGCTCGAAATATAGGGTTAATTCAAGCCGCGTTGAACAGATATTTATTGCAGACTTTCGTTTCACGATCCAACGAGGTTTCGACGTTTTTTCCGCCGAATTATTCCGATTGATTTATCGTCAGGTGCTCCAAGGGGACGATCGACATCGGCATTTTCAATTTTCAAGCCGGAAGGACAATTCGCCGAGTAATTTATTCCGAAACTGTAACGAACAGCGGCTGCAGAAATGTGCATGAACGTTGGGTCTTTCGGAGAGTTCGTATAATGGAATTGAGAATGAAGAGAATAGTTTCGGACACGGGTGAATGGAGTCATATTCGGGGATATTTCCGATAGGATATTGTGAATGGAAGGTTTAAATTCTACTGTTTCTATTTTATTTGTGTTATGCAATGCGAGTATTGAAATTGGAATGGTATATATTCTTTTGAAACAAGAGCTAACATAATAAAACACACAAAACAAAGAAGTATCTAGCTGAGGTTAGTGTAGAACGGGGTAATATACTAATGAAATGGAAATGCAAACATTTCTGCATATAGTTTCGTTAAATGATAAGCATTTATGCTTACCTCCAATTCATCATGAAAATTATATGAATAAACAGAACCTGAATACGAAAACAACAAATAAGAGAAGACATCAATTTTGGACCTCAATCCATGGTAAATTAAATTGAACCAATAAAAGGTGTTATTCTGAAAAGCCCGCTATTTCAGTAGATGTCACATTTGAAGCTGTCATTTTTTGACATTTGACAAGTAGAAACTACGTCATTAATAAAAATAGAACGATACACGCTTCAAGAACGCATTGAAAATATTTAAATTCACTATAAAAATGGTGAAAATTTGGCAGAGACGGTTCGTGAAACTCGAACATTTTTGGGTCGTCGTGGAGCACCTTGTCGGACCGCAATAATGAAATTGGTAAAAAAAATCGAGCTGTTGGTACAAGTTTGTGTTGATGAAGACCCAGGTTTGTCCATTCCTCGTCGTTATTTGGAATTAGGCTTTCCACAAACGTCATTACACCGTATTCACATAAAGATTCAGCTCTTAAGGCTTATAAAGTTCAGTTAACACAAGAACTCAAGCCGGTTGATCATCAACAACGTCGTGTCATTGATCTTGACGGAAAAGTTTCCGGACCGTGTTATCTTTCGAAGAGGTGATCAAAATTGGCCACCGAGATCTTGTGATTTAACACCTTGCGACTTCTTCCTTAGGGGCCACGTAAAAGAGAAGGTCTACGCCAATAGCCCAGCGTCGATTCAAGACCTCAATGATGGAATTCGTGAGGCTATCGAGGACATAGGGCAGTCACTTTGCGATTTGGTTGTGAAAAATTTCATTGAAAGGATATGGTCCTGTAAGCGTGGTCGTGGTGGTCATTTGCCTGATGTTTTTTTCCAGTATTAACAGCATAGCTTTTTCTTCATAATGAAAAAAACATCCGATCATTCATATTGAAAAATGGCATTCTTCTTAGAATATCTAAATAACACCTCTTATTGGAAAACCTTATAATACCAGATCTCAAGGAAAAACCTCAGTAAAAAAACCCTGTATTGCCGTTTTTACAAAATTTAAACTTGAAACTATTCGAATTCGGAAAATTTCATTAAAAGGATATGGTCCTGTAAGCCTGGTCATTTTCCTGATTTTATTTTTCACTATTAACGGCATAGCTTCTTCTTTATAATGAAAAATTTCCGTCCTATATCTGCGGGCGCCAAAGTCAGTATGAAAGCCTTGACTTTTTTTCAAATAATTTAATCAGGAATTTCAAAATTTCCCTACGATTTCCGTTAAAACACATTCCCTTATTATCAACTACAGCCTCGTCCAGATCACCGTACGAAAACGCGATCCATTTCAACAAAACAGATCGTCCTAATCATTCAACATAACCTCAAAACTAACGCCCCTTTCCCCTTGTTCAATTTGCAGGAGCAGCAGAGAAAAGCACGAAGCACGGCGCCGAAGATAAGGCCAACAGCATCATAACGGCCATGAAGGATCGGATGAAGCAAAGGGAACGGGACAAACCAGAGATATTCGAGCTTATCAGGTAACCTCATTTTATATTTTTTTCGTATCTTCTTCTTTTCCTAAAGTGAGCTGCGTGTAGAACGAAGCTCAACACGCTATGTCGGGTGTGGGTGCGGAAATAGGAAATTTTTTCTTGCGGCATAGAGCAGTTTTCTTCTTCTTGTTCGGACGGACTTGGGAGTGATTTGATGATTGAGAGATTGGGTTCGCGTTTGCGGAATTCAGCTACTAAATGAATATGGACACTTTTCAATTTTGTATAGATGAAATTTAATAAAAAACAAACAAGAAACAAACATAAACTGACGTTCTTCGATACTGCTTCCCTTGGTTTTTGCATTTCTGAACTGTCAATCCAATTTGTTGGGTATTATAATAAGAACTTGGGTAGTTATGGAGCTATTTAGCCTTCAAAGAACTGCGACAATGTAAGTCCTTTGATCTCTACCCTACTCATTCATGAAGACCCAAGGAGGTCGTCAATGGCGTTGATAAAACCGACAACCTTCTTAGGAACCTTGGTATCCAAGAACCTTTTCCCATATGAATTGTTCTAAGGCCAGCCAGCTCTGGAAACTTGCATACTGTGTATTCAGGCTTTTTCTGCTTCTGATGCCAGAGCATTCAAATCTCTTTGCCATACGGTACAGATGATGTTTCTATCCGAAGTTCAGCTCGTGACAGTTTTAGGAACTCTCTGTTATAGATAGGTGAAATCATCACGAATTTTTTGTCCTGTGTAAGTCCAGGAGTGTTTTTCCAGGTCATCCTGCTGGTTGACAGTCAATAGTCTTGCTTTAAACGAAAGACTGAAATATCAAACTGTTTTCTTGGTTCTCATTGTAAGGTAATTGATCAAAGGTTACAAACATTCTGTCTGCCTCTTCTTTCCTTTGAATTCATTTTCTTGGTGTTTTTTCTATGCCACATAAGGGTTCTGCTCCTGTAAAAGGAGTTGATGAACTCTTCTGGACGAAATCGTAAGCCTTCTTGTTTCCGTTGTCTAAAGGGTCGATTACATTGAGATACTTCACAAGCTGCTACTGAGTGAATTTAGTAGCTGATTGTAAATTCGCTCAGTGTTCACAAGCCAACAATCTGATTGTAAAAAGCTACGACTAAAAGCTAAATCACTGGCGTTTTGGCTTGTTGGCATGCAAACTAGCTGTGTGTAATCACAGTTTTTACTAAACAATCTGTAAGTTCTCATCTACTCGGTGGTTCGTGGTTCTCAAATTTGAAAACGTATTTGACATTTATCTTAGATCCTTGACAACGATACAAACATAAACCTCACTTGGATCGCTAAATTGTTGGCTACTCAACGAGTAGACAGTTTTGTGTGTAATCATCACAAGCTTCACTTGCTTTTAAATTCGCTCAGTAGCAGCTTGTAAGGTATCTCAATGTAATCGACCTATTAGGACATTAAAAGCTACAGAAAGAATTCCTCCGAAGTAAAATCAGTCCTCAAGAAGCCCACTCACTAGTAAGGAAGAATGCGCAGTTAAGTATCTACACGTTGGCTGTAAAGTAAACGTGTACATTCATATTTCCCACACAAAGACACTTTTGCTTGTTGAGTGAGGATGTGTGACAAGCGTGAGATGACGTCGAAAAAAGATCTGATGTTAATGGCAGTGGCGTGTGTTGTTATCAAGGAAAAATGTCCAATGTTTAAATAGCGAACCCGACACTGTATTGCTAAAAATATGAAACGTGCACAGACTTGTTGCCCATACACGTTCGTCTTGGTCATTCTTCCACGTACGATGAGCAATGCACACGCTAAAAATCAAAACTATCCTGATTCCGACCAAGGAAATTGCGCATTCCAAATTTTGAACAGCGGAACGCCATACACACACCATTTTCACTTTAATTTAGGTACTCTTCGTATGTCTTTTTACAGTTATTGTTTAATTTCTTGGGATCGGAATAGGTTGGAAATAAAACACTATTTCTTTCCTTAGAGCGACGTTTCGAGACATGATACTACCACCTTTCATTGAAGTATAACACTATAAAAACATTTAACTTCAAAACGCCATAAAAAAATTCTTTAAAAAAGTTTTAGTAAAAATATGTACTGATTTTCTTAGTAAATCCGCAATAGTACAAGAACTAAAACATTGACGTTTAATTTTTTTTGATGATTCAACACGCAAGAATATTAGCTACAAAACAACATTTACATCATATCTGTAAGTTACATAATTTGAGAGTTATTGCTGTTCGAACATGATCACTACGCGAGCAAAAGACACAAGACAGGTCGTCATAAAGGCCACTGCCTGTCTACGAAATTAAACAAAAACTATTTTTACTGTACCCCGTACCACGCGCATTGAAGCCTTCGCGCTTCCTTCTTAGTGAGTGGGCCCCTTTACTAAAGGATCTCATCTCGAATATACCGATTAGGTATTATAAGTTTCCTTACCCTCGATGCATCCAGAAAACGGTTACATATTATCCTTCTTTCATCCCGAATGGAATAAGCCGACAAGGAACTAGAATCCATTCAGACAAATTCCCATATGATTTCATGGATCAAGTGAAAGAATCCGAACAAGAGACGGATCGTTTCAAATCTATTTCGCTGCTGTGAATTCAACGGCTCAGCTTCGGAATGCTACAAATTCTTGAGGGAAAACTTTTCAGAGTTTCGGGAAATGTTCAGTCGTTGAAAGACGAATTCCTGGCTTCTTATTTCGTTGAAACTCGCTGCTATTGGAGGGAGCATGGAAGCATTCTTTGTCGTCATGGTCCTTTTTCTGTTGAAATGAGATTGAAAAGTGTCAGAGACATTTAGATCCAGTGCTGAATGAGCATCTGTTCACCACTGTTATACTGGATCCATTGTAGTGGGTTTTTTCAATAGTAGCGGGGATTTTATAAAAAATATAAACGCTGAAAATATATGATACCATAGCGTAATAAAGCTAATTCACGAACGTCTACAATAAAAAAAATCAAAATATTAACTTACTAATTTCATTCACAATTAAAACAATGTGAAATAAATGAAACCATAATATCAAAACTACTGGATAAAGTGAATTATGCAATAGAAATTTGGAGGTAACATTCCTTGTGATTAACTTAATTAAGATTTGGTTAATTGAACCTGGAGTTGAGTTGTATAAATAAGTAGAAGACATAGTGTTTGCATAAGTGAGTTGGCATAACTTACAGGGTTCAATTCGCTCAGTTTGAGATAATTTGAAAGCGTTATGAAAACGAATTGATCGTAAGCGATTTCTCAAATCGAAATAATCACGTTCAGGTTTGTTAAAAAATGATTAATATTATGATTCATAATGATTTAGCATTTAAACTGAAGTTTTTTCGAGAGTGAACACAAAACTATGATTGTTTTATTGTTTTCCATGGTTGGCGAATTTTTCTACTTACATTATTTATTTTTGGTAATTATCGTTAGAATTGTTATTATAATAATAATACCAATTGGCCTTATTTTTAAGCGTTTCGTGTATTTTTAAACTTGAACGTATTTTTCAATTCAAAATGATTAACAATACTCTGTCTGTCTGTCTGTCTGTCTGTTACTCTTTCACGCCTAAACGGCTGAACGGATTTTGATGATATTTGGTATGGTGATAGATGATAACCTAGAAATGGTCATAGGCTATAAATAATCACGCCATCGTTCTTAGGGGGTAGGCAGTAGGCAGATAACTAAATTGAGTTAGTGATTTTTAGTCGTTTTTGCTCTTTCACGTCTAAACGGCTGAACAGATTTTTATGAAATTTAGTAAGGTAATAGATGGTTACCTAAAAACGGATATAAGATCAAAATGATCACGTCATCGTACTTAGGGGGTAGGCAGAAAACTGAATTGAGTTAGTGATTTTTTTATGGTTTTTGCTGGGAGTTTTGCTCTATCATGCCTAAACGGCTCAACGGATTTTCATGAAATTTAGTTAGGTGATAGAAAGTAACCTAGAAAATGATATGGGCTATTAATATTCATGCTATCGTACTTAAGGCGTAGGCAGTAGGCAGAAAACTAATTAAGTTAATCGTTTGAAAAGTTTTCATTCACGCCTTAACGTTGAACGGATTTTTATGAGACTTGGTTAATATAAAGATAGGATCCTAGGCATGGACACAGGCTACTTTTTACGGCGGGAAAATACCTCATTCCCTCGGAAATCTAGCGTGATCGTGTCAAGAAGCGCATGACGCCATAGCTACTGAAATGATTTTGATTTTTTTTTTAACTGAGTGTTACTAAGACTTTAAGTTAATATTTGATCACTTTTCTAACTTAGAGGGTCGGTAGGCGCCATAATTTAGGGAATTTATTTAACAGTTTTACTTGGATCGAATTACCGTGCGAAGCCGGGGGTCGCTAGTATCAAATAAATGGTAAAGTGGCATATTTCCATGGTGCTTTCATGGTTTATTCATCAGACATCTACTTATCTTCATTAAAAAAATTTTTTTTACTTTTTTTCTCGAATCATAACATTTTTTTAGAAATAATTGCTCAAGAAACATTTATAATCCGGAAAGTTGTGTATCAATCAGAAATTCGCAAAATTAATAGATATACATTTGTCTAGCTCAAACATAAAAAATCGTTTGATGTAATATACACCATCAAGTCATTTGCAGCATAATTAATCAATATCTAGCTAATGGTCGCTGTAGTAATTTCAAATTTACATGAACATCCATATCGGTAACCCGTACAGGAAACCAGGATTAAGCTAATCGATCCTGAATATCTGCCAAATGTAATGAATGTTCCATCGGGATATTGCACATTCGCTTTCTGCCATTTATAAAATTATTTTCTCATACATTTTCATCTGGCCTAAATTTATATGGGTTTTAGGTTATCGGAATAAATATTGTTATATTTAGGGCAAGGAGTTTCTTCATGACGTATGAGCTTTGTAAAACTCCCAACGTTGTAGGGATCATAGGCGTCCCTAGAAGAGGGCAGCTTTAAAAGTATCACTTAAAAACTCATGCAAATTCTAAAACATCATCAGAAATATAGAAATTAATACAGTAGAGACTCGATAATCCGGAGAACGATAATCCGGATATTTACTAGTCCGGATTGACGCCAAGATTGTATTATGTCCTTATAATCCGGATTGCAAGACTCAATAATCCGAATTCTGATCGTTGCATACGTGGTTTACGGTTCTAACTTGTCGTAACTCAATTTCTATGACGACGATCGGGCGTTCTTTTGGTATAAATAGTGCAGAATGGTATAAGACAAAAAAAGTCAGACAAGAATAATTAATTAGTGAAATGGAATGGAATGTTTCTACCTCCAAACCATACAGCTTTGATACAGCATATGGATCATAATGATATTCAATTAACAAAACTGAAATACCGAAAAGGCCTTTCAGCACATATTTTTTCGATCCTCGAAGACGGGGATAATGTTAGCAAATGCATTTAGAGCATAGATCAATTCGATGCAGTCTGTTTATTCCATAACTCATGGCAATTACTGATGTTCAGCTTCTGAAAGATATACAGGAGAAAGCTATTGTTCAGCATTCTTTTTCCCTAACAGTAGAAAACGTAAAATATCTAATTATTCCAAATAATATATTTGTTTTATGGTTTCGATAATAAAGCCTATATTTATTTCAACCGTTTTTTTAAATTGCATCTTTACTAAATTGTAAGACGCGGTTTTCCGGATTCCTCATTATTCCGGATCATACCTTGCATTAATTGATCCGGATTATCGAGTCTCTACTGTATTTTTCACTGTCAAGCTTTTACATATTACATAGCTCCATCAATGAACTAGCGCTCAGAAGTACCTGCTCAGGGCTTTCTTAAATTTTTCGTTTTGAACATCACCATTCAAAGAATGGTAAACATTCCCAACATTCCCATATACGTGTCGTTATAACACAATGGCCATTACGCCAGATTTCTTTACCACACCGCAATCTCTTTAGATGAAGCTTTCCCAGCGTAACGAATGTGCGCGCTTGGTCCTCCGCGAACGGGAATTACCCTTAAAAACTTCTATAAATAGCCCCCAACTAAGGTTTGCAGCAACGCTGCGAGGGTCCTAAATAACCGCAGGGATGGCCAAAATCCAATTTGTGCATTATGAACTGCGACATCCCAGGTCGTTCACGAATTAGTATTTACTTCGTTTCCGTGACTACAATATTGTTTTGTTTCGTCCGTGATTCAACTATTAATTTCGATTATTTGCTCTATTTAGGGGGGTGGTAGTTTGGGCTTATCTAGGATAAGATGGCCATGATTTAGAGGGGGGAACGGATATCATTGATTCTATTCGAAACAACGGTTTTTTCAATTGATATTTCATAATTCAAGTTCAACGGATAGGCTATAGAATCTGAATAAACTCATTTTCTTGTGAAATGTGAAAATATCCGGGGACAAGCTGATGAGAGTGTATACTCTGAGAAACTATAAGAAGTAATTTGAAAGTACCGAGATTGCCTTTCATCCAAATAGCGCAACGTACTTCTTTCAGACGTATCACGATTCGGTTTACAAAGTTATAGTCGAAAGGAAGAGTTTGGAGTGATCTAGGCAGACTAGAGCGACTCATTTCTACTCAGGAAATTTGACTGTTTCAATGCAGATCAGTCTTTTCACGATGTGTGTATAATTCATATCATTTGGTTTGTGCTTTCCCTCAAGCGACATTATCGATACAATCAATCAAGAATTTTTGATGTCATAATCCATGAAGCACTTTCAATTTGATTCGATGTCATAATGAGAATCTAATGACAAAGGTTTCGTAGACAAAAATCGTAATTATTGAAAAATTCACTCAGATATCATGATAATGTATACTGATGACTTAAAAACTCGAAGGTTGGATAGGCCAGATCTTATCGAACACATTATTAATATGACACGAAAATTCATCGTCAACGTGAATATATACAGGGAAAAACTTAAATTGCTTCCTTTTAACGAATGAGAAATTTTCCATACTTACGTATTCTTCCTACATGTGGCCTATACAGTTTATACCATTTTCTGTCGACCTCAAAGGATAAAATGGGTTTAACGTATAAAAAATTGAACGATAATGACCCATTTTAATGTTCAATTATTGCTATTTTGATGTAGAATTGTCTATGGCAACCGAACACAGTATTCAGACGCATTGAAACATATAAATTTATATTATTTCCAATGTATGTCTTGTGCAAAATAAAAATGTAACTAAATCAAGAATTCATACTCAATTCATAATTCGATTGACGAAAAAATTCTGTTATCAAGTTGTTTATAAATCTAGCGATCAAAAAACTAGTTGATTAAACAACTATAGTCCGATCACGAAAGTTTGAGCCGTGAGTTGGCCATGGAAATTTGGCATATTCCACTGTTTTTATTGAAATTTTAGGTTATGATGTTTATTTTTTTGTCAGATTGATACGCAATGTTGTCAATATTGCATAGAGTTCTCTGATAACTCGCAAGCTCGTCGGACGAGGCCGGGTGCATTCGGCAACGTTGACTTTATTTTACGTTATGACAGCAAATACTGCCAACTTCAGATAAATAAGCAAACGCCTACTATGCGCTCAAACTTTCGTGAACGGACTATATGTCTGGTGCAAAACAAGAATGTATCTAAATCCAGAATTCATACTCAATTAATAATACGATCGACGAAAAAATCTGTAATCAACACGTTTATAAATCTAGAGATTAAAAAACTAGTTGATTAAACAACTATTAATATTCAATCATGGCCGAAACCCTGGCCAATCTGCTCTGCGCCTATCGCCAACCATCGAAAACAATAAAACGACCCCAAACAGCTCAACACACGCAGGTTGTCTGGCTGTTTAAACCATAGTAAAATATGAACATGTTTCTTGTGTTATCGTAACTTAGGGAGGTGTTTGGAGTTGAGGACAAAAGCCACGCGGGCCACATGAAAGCTGTCAAACAATCTGTTCTAGACGGGACGTCAAAATGGTCTGCCAAGATAGTCATCACAGGTTTGTTGAACGACGATGCCTTGCAGACATAGAAGTGGGAATTTGTCGATGTATATACTTGTTTTAACCGGTGGAGACCCGCGTGCGAACGGGAAATGTGCATGCGCGTTATAACCGGCTTTTTTCTAGGTTTTTCTTTTTCCCTTGTGTCGACGCGGGGTCTCCATCTGTATGCAGAATGTACAACTGCTGCTTTTTGCTATTATGATTATACAAACTGACACCTTTTCCTATTTTACCTTAAACTGATTACCTAACCTTAAAATTTAAGTCCTATTCAAGGTATACAACGTGAAATGATTGTTATATGCTTGATTCTGAACAATATAGGTTGAAATGTGATGAGATGACGAATTTTTGAGTTGTTTTATACGATAATGTACAACAGACTACAATGCGCAAAAAAATTAACGCACATTATGGAAATCTCAAATTTATTCTACAGCTGAAGGTGTTCTCAAAGATAATTATTTTTATCAGAATTATGCATGCATATGTTATCCACTTTCAACGTTTTTCTTCAATACAGATGTTTTTCGCAGCAGGAATAAAAAAGATGAGATTATCAGATTTTGAATGTATTGGCTCCATTCTGAAATCAGTTTTTCTCGATAAATTCTAGTGATCAATAGTTTTTCTTTCGTTTGATTTTCTACAGTCGATCACTATGCAACGCGAAACACGCAATTTGATCCAAGAGGAATGTGCCCAAGCGGTAGTTTTGCGAGAACAAGGGTGGGCATACACAAGAATTGCAGAAAGGTTTGGAGTTTCCCATACAAGAGTGTCCAGAATGTTGCAGCGATTCAGGGAGACAGGTATGAATGTCCGAAGACCAGGACAGGGTAGACCACGGGTAACAACTGCCATTCAAGAACGTTATTTGAGAGTTTCTTCGTTGTGACAACGGTTTGCAACCGCTCGCCTCCTTCAAAATCAGCTTGAGCAAACTCATGGTGTGCGAATTAGCACTCAGACAATAAGAAATCGCCTCAGAGAATATGATTTGAGGCCTCGTGTCGCGGCAAGAGGCCCAGCTCTTCACAGATGAGTCTAGATTCTGCCTCTACCATTGTGATCGACGTTCCCTTGTATGCAGACGTCCACATGAAAAATATGCTCAGTGCAATTTCCTGAATACTACTGGTTTCGGGGGAGGATCGATTATGGTATGGGGTGGAATATCTTCGACTGCTCGCACAGACCTAGTGGTCGTTGATAATGGAGCTATGAATGCTGATAGGTATATAAGGAACATTCTTGAAGAACATGTAATGCCATTTGTCCTATACATTGGTGCATATTTCATTTTTATGGACGATAATGCCTGACCTCATCGTGCGCGCATCGTTCAGGAGTACCTTAAAGAGGTTGTCTCTCGAATGGAATGGCCAGATCTCAATCCGATTGAGCAGGTTTGGGACAACCTCAATAGAAGGCTGAGAAGTTCAGAAAATCATCCAGCTACTCTTAATGACTTAGAAATCCAACTCAGAGAAATCTGGAAAGGATTAGATCAGAACATTTTGAGATCACTAATTTTGAGTATGAACCGTCGTTGCCGAGCTGTAATTAACGCAAGGGGTGGAAATACCAAGTATTAAATCACTTATCAGCATTCCAGTATTTTGAAAATTGTTTATTCCTCTTCTTTCATATAAGATTCTTTAATTTTTCTTCCATTTAATGTGTCTTCTTTCGTTCAAAACCTTCCCGAGAAAACATAAAAAATAAGTTATAAAGTCAATGTAGAGTTAACTTTCATTTAAATTGAGATGTATTAACACCAAGTCAAAGACAAAAAAAGAGACTGATAGTATTTTCAGAAAAGAAGCCTCAACAACCTCTTTTCTTGACAAATAACTAGTTAAGCCTGCTGTTTCGTAAAACACCAAGGATCTCAAAGTTACCTGAAGAGAATATCATCTAACTTCCTTGATACTCTGGTAGACACTATCCGCAAGAAACCCATTGTACTTAATGACCATTACAGTGGTTTAAATGACAGTCCTGGAAAACTCCGTTCCATTGACTGTGCACTGAGTTCTGTTCGAAATATCGCAACAATTATACGAGCAAAGTAAATTTCAGATAAATCTCCAAACAGTCCACAGAGATCAAAAGACCTTTTCAAGTCACTCCCACATAGAAAACACTCCTTGGAGCAACTCCAGTCAATTCGAACCTTACAAAACGAACGAATGAATGAACAACAAACAACAATCAAGTCAAAAGATGATGCGCCGCCCCCACCCTCAAAAGCCGCCATAATTACAATTCAGGGTATCAAGGGATCCAGCCACCCCCATCCCATCCAACGAGAGTAACAAGTTACGAAAGATTCCCCCCAGAAAATTGGACGTAATAATTCAATTCTTTGTTGTGTATTGGAAATCCCATTTTGAGCTCACCTGCACATGGAAACATGGCAGGTTTTGGCGGCGTAACGGCTGGATAGGAGAGGTTCGAAGCAGTGGCGGCTGCTACATAAGAGCACATGTGGTTGATTACCCCCAACTAATATCTCCGTCTAAAGGACTTCTATTTCTATTTGGGTATTTGGTCTTGATTTCATTTTCGATGTAATTCTGACTACAGACGGCGGGCGAACTCGACAACTACTTTGAACGCCAATGGAAATACAGGTTTGAAAGTTCACATTGGAAACTACGATATACAATGCATCTGACAGAGAATTCTTCCGTCTAGTTGGACCACAGATGAATAGTCGAGACACTGACGTGCTGTAACACACTGAATTCCGTTGTCTTATTGCAATATTCTAGTCTTGTCTCTCTCTATCGTGAGAGGAGCGTAATTTATCAGTATGGTAGGCAACAGTAATACTTGAATCGAGTATTACGTGCAGCTGACAAATTAAATAATTCTATACGTTTTACTGCAGGTTCCCTACCATACTGCGATAAGAGAAACAAGACTAGATTATTGCAATAAGACAACGGAATTCATTCAGTTATAGCACTTGATTATCTTGACTATTCATGTGTGTAACTGGAGGGAAGAATTATCTGTCTGATGCATTGTATATCGTATGTTTTCGTTGTGAATTTTCAGATCTGTATACGCGTAGACGCTCGACGTACACTACTTTCTGGAACTTATCCTTTATTGGAGCAGCAGCTACCCCTCTTGCTACACATGTCATGTAACAATTCATACGTACATAGTGTACCTCGTGGTTGTTTCGCCCAATTATGTTCGAGAATTTGGAGAATCTGATTTGCATTAGTGTACGATATTTGAAAACGATTCGTTTTTGTTCGCTGACATTAGAAGAAAAACTAAAAATCAAAAATGCCGGTCGTCCAAAACCGAATTCATCGATCTCGCATGTAACAAAATGTAACACCACGTGATTATAAATGAATCTTTAGATAGACACTCATGAAAAACGTCATGAATATGTGGTTGTGAAATTAGTAACAGTTTCATTGGTTTCCTTGTTTGTAATTTGCTGATGATGGTCACAACAGAATGGACCAGATACAGTGTCAAGAATTCAATCTCATATAGAAGAAAAAATTTAAAAACCATCAATGTTCCAAGAAACACATCTCTGCCAAATTGGGTTTTATCCCAAGATAAGGCGAAAGAAAGAAGAAGTTACAAACTGCTCTCTAATGAGAGTTTGAGGTTAGTTTTCGAATTATTTCCGAGTGCCTGCCCACATGTGCACTCCCACCACGCGCCGCCACTGGTTCGTAGCTGGATACGATCCGGGAATGAATTTAGGATCGGACGTGATCCCCGTCTTGGATTCTGGAGCATGGAACGGGATTCTGGATATGTATCAACTGGTACGACGCCTTGGTTCGTCATAAAGATGTCCAACGAACAGGGTGATAAATTTTTCTGGTTGGGATAGGATTTTACGGAAGATTTGGTGTGAGAAATGATTTTTTTCTGGAGATCGGTATGATCTAAAGAGATATAAGTATACGGTACAGGGTGTCCATCTTTGGAAAGGCTGAATAAATTGGATTGTTGAAGTGATTTAATAATAATGATTCATTATACCCAACAGGAAAATTCCTAATTACAGGGTAACATTGAAGAAATACACCGATAACTCAAAATAAAAGAAAATATATTAACATTGTAACCCAGAAACACTATGAAAACATATTATAACTAAGTTTATAAGCACTACCACATGATCGATATACAGATGCCCGTTGGAGTATGTTGGTACGAGGAGTAGGCAAGATGACTGCCAGCGGCTGCCTTGGTCACCATACTTGGTGAAGAATAAAACCCGTGAACGTCGCTCAAGAACAGCCGGAATATTGCGCTGTAGCCGAAAGGTGAGGAAAACCCAGGTTTGCCATTCCTCGTCGTTCTTTGGAATTACGCATTCCACAAACGTATTACACCGTATTTTGCATAAAGATTGGGTCCTAAGGCTTATAAAGTTCACTTAACACAAGAACTCAAGCCGGCCGATCATCACAACGCGGTCTTTGCTGATTATCGAGTACCCTTAACAACTCATTCAAAAGCAACCTCACCCACGTGACAGACTGTATATCTCATTACTCCCCCTTCAAAGAAGATCTACAGCTTCCATACCGGAACACCAAACAAGCATCCCAGCTAACTGTAAATGATGACCGTACGAAATCATCTCCAATTCGAAACCACCCGACATAAATTTAATTCAAATTTATGACTCTGATATCCTAACGCGTATGCGCTCCCCTTTTTCATGGCCGGCTTGATTCGCATCGAAGTTCGGGAAAAACGCGAAAAAGGGGCGAATTAAAGGCCCTGATCGTCGTCTGCGACAGCACGTAGCGGAAACAACGCCATATTTACGAGTTTTCGCCACAATACATGCACACATCTGGGTTTTTTTACCGCGAGATTGTTCGCGAGGATGCAAGTTCGTTAAAGAGACGAATAGTAGGCAGATTTACGGCGGATGCGACGTGTTTTGTTCCGCGTTGATTTTCTGAGTTTGGTTATTATCCAGATGCACATTCTGGAAAATTGGGAAACTTGGATGTGCGCTGTTCTTTCCTTGCATCGTACACGAGAATAACAATGGTTTAATTCGAATTAATTCGAAAGAAAGACGTAGTGTTCCACAGGGTAGCGTTTAAAGATCTTCATTCTTCTTTATGAAGTGTGATTTAATTGTGGTGGATAGTTGAAAGTTTAAAAAGTTACAGTTCACTGTGACCTCAAGGTATATTGTGCCACCTCACAGAGCTGTTTTGACCACATTCTTCCACAGCTGGCCTTCCAGTTCCAGAGATCTGATGAAATCCAGTATCTGTGAAGGC